>JAXGGS010553470.1:0-10638 GCA_035585475.1 Armandia brevis | reverse complement strand
CTGTTACAATCATAGAAATTTGAGATAATAGTTACTCTAAGGTTATACATTGTGGCGTTAAATGGGTATACATAACACACCGGGCCGCAATGAACTGACCCGGGACGGCAGTTCATTTACTCACCAACCTTAACCTCTGCAGCTTCCAGGAGATGTATCTTGGTGATGGGCCGCGAGTAAGTCCCAGTCTTTGTCTTTATCAAGACGGATCGTACCAAGTCGTCACGTCCCTTAAATACGTCGAGAACGAGTGCCAAAGGCCAATCTAGGCGGGATGAAACTCCCTCCATTTTGATCATTACCAGGTCTCCAACGTGTACATTCCTGGCAACGTCAACCCATTTTGTTCTCTTCTGCAGGGTCGTTAAATATAACGGCACCCATTTGCGCCAGAAGAGATCTGCAAGGTACTGGTTTTGTTTCCAGCGTTCCTGCAGCATGTCGTACCGCTCAAACCTGCCCAGCGGAGCCTGGGGCGAACCCGTGTTCATCAACAACAAGTCATTAGGAGTGAGGGGCCGTGAATCCAAAGTATCGTTAGACAACTTGGTCAGTGGCCTACTGTTTAGAATGGATTCTATGTTGCATAGCAACGTCGCTAGGGAGTCATCGGTCAGCTTTTGGTGCCCGCCAACCGACATCATCAATACGCGTATCGATCGATTGATTCTCTCCCATATACCACCGTGATGCGACGCATACGGGGTATTAAACTGCCACTCAACATGCTGTTGTAACATGTATTCATGCAGTCTCTTTTTGTTCCATTTGTTGATGGAATCTTTTAACTCACGTTCGGAACCGACAAAATTAGTTCCGTTGTCGCTAAATACTTTGGCAGGCCTGCCACGCCTACAGATAAAGCGACTGAAAGCATTTATAAATGCTGTTATGTCAAGACTATCTGACTTTTCTATGTGAGTTGCTTTGGTGTTGAAACACACAAACAAGCAAATATACCGTTTGATGGTACTCCTGCCCTGCTTCACCGCGATAGGTCCGCAATAGTCTACACCCGTAAAGTGAAAAGGTGGGAACCCAACCGCGGTGCGTGAAGCGGGAAGGTCAGCCATAAGCTGCTCGAGAGGTTTTGAACGTAACCTCCTACAGGTGACGCATTTGCCTAACACCTGTTTCACCAACTTTCTTCCAGAAAGTATCCAAAACTCCTTACGGACCTCACCCAACGTCCTCTCGACACCCGCGTGACCGCAAACTGAGTGAAAATGGCTCACCAGAAGCCTGGAAACATGGTTGTCAGGAGGAAGAACGAAAGGATGCTTAACTTGAAAGTTGATCGATGTCGACAGTCGAAGTCTACCTCCCACCCTGTATAGTCCGTCTTCCATAAATGGAAATAGTTTTTTGAAAGATTTTGAGTCAGTCTGTACTGTCGTAAGTCGTTTTTGCGTCACTCCCACGATGGCCCATTTAGCTTCTTGTAATTCAGAAGGCGTCATATACCCCCTTTTTACTTGAGAAGGACGACTTACCCATACAAGGAAACGACGCAACCAGGCTACTGCCTTCAACAAACGATGCCAGAGACCATACCTCTCGAACAAATTCTCGATAGTCGGATGCGTGGTTCTCTTGGCAAATATGGTATAAACCAGTTTGATTGTCTTGGTTTCGGATTCTTCAAATCCGTTACCAGTGACAGTTTGGTTCGGCCACGAGTTGTGATCCTGCTTAAGAAAGTCAGGACCCGTCTTCCAAAACGCGGATTCTACCAATTCGAGAGCCGTCTTTCCCCGAGTAATCATATCCGCGGGATTAAGCTCGCCAGGAACATGGCGCCATTGGCTCGCCATGGTATGCATTTGTATAACCGAAAGACGATTTGCTACAAATGTTTTGAAACTACGACTCTCGGCTCTAATAGACATCAGAACTACTGAGCTATCGGTCCACATGTGGACAGCGTCTGGAGTAAAATCCAGCGCCTTCGTCACGATTTTGAGCAGCCGTACTGCCAGCACTGAGGCGCATAACTCAAGCCTGGGAATTGTGACCAGCTTGAGGGGAGCCAGCCTGGCCTTAGACATTAGCATATTCGAGGAAACCCCAGAATCCGAACTAATCACCGCATATGCCACCGCTCCGAACGCCAGTTCGGAAGCGTCAGCGAATACATGTAACTCGAATCTGAACTTCTTATGCCCAGTCGTAAAACAACGAGGTACAGAGAACCCGGAGATATCGTCCAAATCGGCTAGCCACTTCGTCCAAGAACCCAGAATAGCCTCAGGGATTGGGCTATCCCATTCACCTTTGTGCCTACAAGTGTCTTGAAACAATATCTTGGCCGGCATAGTAAAAGGCGTAATTAACCCAAGAGGATCATACAGGGAGCTAGTAATGCTCAGCATGCCTCTTTTAGTATACGGCTTATCGAGTTTGATGACTCGAACCACGAACCAATCTTGAGCTGGTCTCCAGCCAGTTCCCAAGGCCTTGCTTTTGGGCGCAGAGGAAATGTCGTAATGATACGATTCGAACCCTTTTGCTTTATCCTGATCGGGTAATATGGCCATGATTTCCTGCTTATTTGATGCAAACTTCGCCATTTCGAATCCGACTCGACTAAGAATGTCGCGTAATTCGAAAATAAGTCGAAGCCCGATAGGAACGTCAAAAACTGCCTTCAAACAGTCATCGACGTAAAAGCTTCTCCTGATCACGTCACACACCAACTCAGAAAACAAATGCCCGTAAATGTCGACCGCCTTCAGGAGTGCAAATATTGAAGCGGAACAACTCCATATTCCCCCGAAAACGTGAGTCAACATATAACACACCACAATCTCTCCGTTCGGGTCATTCGATTTAAACCACAGAAATCTGACCGCGTTTCGGTGAGACGGAGTCAATCGAACTCTGTTGAACATTGCCCGGACATCCCCCACTATAGCTACCTCAAGCTGTCGAAACCGCAACAAAACGTCGATGAGCTTATTGTTGTAGTCAGGCCCTTTCATAACTGAAGCGTTCAATGAAATACCTCTGAGGAATGCGCTCAAGTCAAACACGATGCGACATCCCGGCTTGTCATCCTTGAAAACCGGGTGATGAGAGGCGTAACAGACCAACCCATCTGGGTCGTCTTGATCTAACTCCTCATCGGGTACTTTCATGGCATAACCAGCATCAAAATACGCTTGAATACCACTGACGTACATTTGTAACAACTCTTCATCTCGCAGCAGACGAGCTCCTAGAAGCTTCAATCTCTTTTCAGCTTGACGATAGTTGTCTGGAAGGTTAGGCGGGTTGTTCCGAAACGGAATAGGTAGATGTATATGTCCGTCTCGGAGATAATAAGTCGCTTCCCACAACTCATGAACCCGGCGATCTTCCGGAGACCATGGCTCTACGGTCTCCTCGTTGTCAAGCAACCACAAACGCTCGAGCTTCGGCTCGATGTCGTTTCTTATAGCGACGTTCATAAAACAGGCGCCTTGCTTGATGACCTTTTTAGGCTTGGGCTCTTTTCTACCATGTAGAGTCCAACCCAAAGGTGTTCGCACAGCATAGGGCAACTTAAGAGAAGTACCAGTAACTAATTCTTTGGCCACTATGCATTCAGCATTGTCTTGTCCCAACAATGCATCGATCTGATTAGATCTCACCGTAGGGAATTTAAGCTGGCGAAGATGCTTATGTTTACTCAACTGATCGTCGGTAACGATATAGTCAGGCGAAATCGGCAAAGATGGTACAATCATGACATCCTCGGCGAGGATATACGGAGACCCTTCCCCAACCGACCTTACCTCAAAATCGACCACCTGACCTGACGCCTCAGTAGAACCCGTTATGGTCCCAATTGTAAGGTCAGCGAACCCATGAGGATTCCATCCCATACGTTTGACGAAACCTGATGTCACGAATGAGTGCGACGAACCCTGATCTAACAAAACATTCATTGATTGTGACCCACCCTTGGCATCGAGGGCCATACAGACAGTAACGGGCAAGAAAGTTGAGGTAGAACAACCAGACGTAGCAGAATGAACCGCGGCAGTCTCAACCCTACCAACCGTAGCGTCCCCCTTTTCAGGTGATACCTGTTCGTCAATCGTCAAGTCGCAGTCCGCAGCCACCGTCGCATTAACAGTCGCACCCCTACCAGCTCGGTCCCCGTCGTTAGTCGGTACAGCCGTCACGAAGGCAGCATGCAATGTCCGGTTATGTCTGGCCCCGCACCCTGGTTCCTTACATCTCATCCCGGAAGTGCAATCAGGCAGGCGGTGAGCTCTAGAAAAGCACAAGAAACAAAGATTATTACGCGTAACAAATCGACGTCTTTCAATCGCCTGCATGTCAGTAAACATCTTACATGTAGCCAAATAATGTGATTCAGTACAACAAGGGCAACCTTGCTTCTTACCCTTACCTTTACCGACAGATGCAGGCGCAGCCTTAGCAGCGTCAACCGTATTAACACTCGCCTTAGACTTCGACGACTTACTTTGCTTCTTAATGATAGACGTAGGTGTTGACTGCTTACCCACAATATCAGCATTAGCGGTGACATAACCTTCCGCTATTTTCTCAACTGACTCTACCACCTCGTCTGAAAGCATTGGGCACGTGGCTTCTCGCGCAGCCCTGTTAACTAGTTTAACAAAATCAGAAAACTTGATATCGGCATACTCATCATTTTCATTCGCGTCATGAACCTTTTTCCTCCACTGTCTACGAATATACATAGGCAACTTGGAAATTAACAATTGCATCTGCCATTCATCGGGCATAGAAATACCCATGTCAGAAAACGTTATTTCACAACTCGAAAGATCTTGCGCGAACTGCTCTAAGTCACCGCCGAGGCGCGGTGACTGACATGACAATAGACGAGATATCCAACATTTCGATATCATCGCCGGTCTACCGTACTTAAGCTTTAAGAGCTCTAACGCGTAAGCATAACCAGCGGATTTATCTTTTTTGTTATAGCAACATTTGAGTACCCGTTGTACTTTCGGGCAACAGTAATACATAAGTGTATTCAGTTTGGTCGAGGGATCTTTTATCTTCTTATCGATAGAATCATCAATAGCTACTTTAAATTGCCAATAATCTACGGGATCTCCACTGAAGGTGAACATTTCATATTGTGGGGCAGTAAAGCTATCGACCAAATCGGCGTTAGAAGATTTATGATCTGACATTACCGAACTAAATTTTTCGATTACCGTGGAATTTTGTTGTAGTACCTCCGTGATGACCGACGTGTTCTGCTGCATGATAGACGAGTTCTGTTGCATGATGGCCATGCTGTCGTTCATCGCCCTCTCAAAGCTCGCAGACATCCCGGCAGACATCCTGGTACTCTCGGCAGCCGGGGGCATGTACTGAAGTGTCGAATCCCTCCTTTTAGCCCTCACGTCCTCCGTGTTGATGGGCCCTGGGTCCGGTACTCTTCCAGCCTCCAATACTGCTACAGACGAAGTTAATACACCCAAAGTTCCTTGCATGGTTTTGAATGTATTCGCGTTCCTCTCTGCCTCCTCCTTCATCTGAATTCCTTGATTCCGGATGGATAGAGAGATCTGCTTCATCTGGTCGCAGTTGCCTTGGCTAGCCTTAGCCAAATCCGCGACCTGGTGGACGAGATCGTTGATTGACCTCATCGTCAACAACTGCACATCGTCCCCCTCCTCGGCTTCTTCACTCGCCGCATAAGAACCTCGTCGGTTCCCAGCCGCGTGACGAAGGGGACCGCCTCCTGCGGCTCCTTCATCGCTAGTCACACTTTCCTGATCGCTGTGTGGCAAAGCAACTCTGCACGCTAACCTGGCCTGGGCCTCAAAGTCTTGAGTCTCGAGATCATGAAGTAACAAACCCCCTTCGGTGATGGTTTGCTCGACGGCCGCTACAACGTCCGCCGAACGGGCATTATGTACACTTACATCTTGACCCGCTTCCAATAATAGTTCCCGCAACTCAGCATTTGCAACCTTGAACCTTGCCAGCGCTTCCGCAGCCAAGTTGATGTGCTCACGCAACGCACCCTCAATGTCCGCTCCCTCTTCTCTCTCCACAAGTCGTTGAAGTGCTTGAAAGGCTCTTCTCACACCTTCGTCGGCCTCGTGGAAAGCTCGGTCCGCGGCATCCATGTAGACGGAATGTGTTTAACTATGTTACGAAATCTTCCGAGAAGTTTTGACTTGTATACTTAAAAACGACGTGCGGGTGATATACGCTATATCAACAAATCTCAAGACCTTCATTTGTCTTATCGATTTATTAAATACAGGTTAAACTGAAAAACATACAAAAAAGGCGATTTAGAACTCAAATATAAACGTATAAGAACAGCATAAAGAAAATATATAGAAAATTATAACAACGCGCATAAAAGTACATTCTAATGAACAACTAAAGGAAAATAATATTTAAACCAAATACGTAGGTGTAAACTCACCACATGTCACGCAAAATTATCGTTTAAACAGCAATACAACAAGCAACCTTCACGGTCGATTCTAACAGGCGTTCTGATATTTGACACGCTCGCCAACACATTAAACGAATCAATGAAGCAAAGAAAAACAATAGTAGTACAAAAAATATATAAGTAGCATCTGTTACAATCATAGAAATTTGAGATAATAGTTACTCTAAGGTTATACATTGTGGCGTTAAATGGGTATACATAACAGTAGTGTCTATCGAAAGTACATATACTACATGCAATTTGCCATATTTTTGTCTGGTTCTTGTACACCATACAATCCATCACACCTTTTACTCATAATCTAACAAAGATGACATTGTGCTACTCGCATCTTGCTTTTAGAATGTTTGCGATACATCTCTGCAATTCGTATGATCATCGATCATCTGAATCTTCGATTGAAGCAGTTGATATAGCGAGTGTTCAACTGATTAATGAAGTTTATCTTTTATTCAGCTGTTGATTGTGGGAAACCTCCACATCTGGAATTCCTCCATGTGATGCACAATGATACTACTTACGCATCTAAAGCAGTATACCGCTGTGAGGAAGGTTATGAGCTGTCGCCAGGTGGCGGTAGTGAACTAACATGTAATAGTACTGGAGAGTGGGACGGAGAGACTCCAGCCTGCACAGGTAAATAATTGGTCATATTTAATACCAGAAGTATTAACATCATTAGTTTATCGTATCACAGAAAAAGAAAATGCCATGAATAAATAATCAACATTTTGATTATTGCATTATTTGACAGAGTGAAACTCGACAGATAACACATTTGTTATTTTATTTTATTTGAATTACATTACAGAGTGTGAGTATTATATTCCTCTGCCCAAATAACAAACGAATAGTTGTTATATTCCTATGTTTTTAATTCTCCATTACAGAGAGTGAGTGCTCAATTCCCGTGTCCCCGGAGAACGGAGCTGTGAAGTTTAACAGTTTAACTGTCGCATCTGTGATCAACTTCACATGTGCAGATGGTTACGTCATCCAGGGAAATGGCGAGGTCACCTGTTTATCTAATGTCACGTGGTCAGGTCTCACACCCACGTGTTCTCGTGAGTTACCCGACTTTAACTACTATCAGCAAACTGCGGAATATAACACTTTAAATCTTTAATCAAATGTGGTTTTATAACTAAACTAACGTAGCTGTATATCATAAATATAATGTTTATCATCACTCCCAGAAAATAATAACAGCTGAATATTTGCACTTTCAACATGAGCCCCTGTAATTAATGAAGAATAGTTAAAATTATTAACTTAAGTGACATGTACAGATCCCCCTAGCATAACTAACATTACATTTAAATAATCATATATTACAGAAGTGTTTTGTACAGATCCCCTTCGTACATTACATTTAAATAATTATATATTACAGAGGTGACATGCACAGATCCCCCTACTATAACTAACACCACATGGACGCACGACCCGTATCTACGAGGTAGAAGAGTGAATTATAAATGTTTCCCTGGTCATGAATTGTTCGAGGGAGAATTGCACAAAACTTGTTCTAAAGATGGAGACTGGGAAGGGAAGGATCCTGCCTGTTATGGTGATGTATATTAATGGATAAATTTATAATTCTTACAATGAATGATAAATAATTCAAGTTGAGCTGGATTTGAATAATTACCCTATCTATTTGCCAGCTGTTTATGTGGTGGAGATTGATTTCCTGGCTGAGAATCTGACGGCAGAGGAGAAAAGATTGGAATCGATGGGGATGACGAAGTCTGATTTGGCGACCCCTAACATAGCGACTGGGTCTCTAGGGGGTGTGATTCTAGCTATAACCTTCGTTCTCATAGTCGGTCTAGATCTTATATCTATACAACGTCACTGGCATTTATTAAAATCTAACTGTACACATTCTTATCTGTTTAAAAAGAGATGACAACTTGTATGATCTTTGATTCCAATTTGTGATAATAAACTGTCATCAAACGATCTTAATCGGGAAATAATTCGAACAATTATTCTGCAATTATTTAATGTCGGAATACATCATAACTTTTAAACTGTTGGTACAAATAATTCATACTAGCTTATTCCTCCTAGAGGGAATTGAGCGATAGAGGGTTCTGAGAGTTTATTTGTTTATTGAACAAGCGCCTTGTAAAATAAATATATTATTTCAGTGGCCCATCTGCCGCCAATCAGTTGAAATAAAATCCAAGTAAACACTTCGTTATACATTAATGCACAGCGCCGACCGATCTGATTGGAAAAGGCTATTAGCTTTTTATCAAATGGCTGCTGTCTCATGCAATCCCATTGCTTTTACCATAGTAACAAAACACCAGACACACTTGCCACCCTTTGCATCAATCCTTTCCAGAGATTTATTCGGTTTTATCTATGCATGATTTAATTTCAAAGTTTTTTTCAGTTTCAAGCAGATTTGCTTTCATCGGAAAATAATTCAATTTGCATCCAATATAAGCTGGCAAATGACATCTGCGGGTGATAGATAGCACTACGTAGCCTATACGTCGCTACTGACTTTTACTACTATCTGTCGGCTGATCTGTAGTCTACATCTGAAGTGACAGTCCGTGTACTTCAATTGACAGCGCGCAGTATCAAATACATGCAGATAACATTGATGATTAAACATCAGCGGCTTATACATAATGTTTGCCCTTTGAACGATATCCGTTTCACACCAAGTCACACCAGGTATTGCGTCGTTTCAACCGAGACACGCTCAGGTAAAACTCGTCTGTCTGGCCAGATAAATATGTGGAAACATGTTACATAGACACATATTCACACACATGCGGACGTACGTGATTGCCTTAAGGTCTAAACTGGGCAATAGCTACGTTTTATAAGGACACTAATGCAAGGCGGCTTGATTATAAGGTAACGTTAATATATATTCACACTAGCTTAGTACGGTTCAGTGTCAATTCACTGACATGTACACGTAACATAAAACTATTCTCTAAGATATCAAACGTAATATTTTGTTATCAGACAGACCCGATGTTATCGAGCAGTATGTAGCCGTTATACAATCTAGGTTGATAATTATGAATTGTATGATACGTGTATGTAAATTATTTTGTATGCGCGAAGTGACCTGAATTTGTATCAGTAGATAAACATGTACATGTACATGTACATATATATAACGTCATGTTAATTGCGGCTCAAGGATCACATGTCAGTATTTCGTTAAGGCTGCGTGTACTTAGTTAAATGTCTCTTGCAAGCGTTCGCATATATGAAAAACCTCCGCATATATACCGTTTGAATCAAAACACATTCTATTGCGTTAATGCCGTACAATTTATTGATTTTTTTTGCTTTTTTTGTTATTTTTTTGTTATTCTGGCAGGAGAGGGGGCTGAAATATGCGGAATATGCGGAAATTCAGAAAGTTGTGAAAGCGTGCAACCAAATGCAACGTAATTTCAATTGACTGCCGATTCCTCCAAGGGCATGAATTATGGTTTAGGTAATTCCCCCTCCCCGCCTTTGCGTGCGTCATTTGTACCTCATCACAAGATGTAATTGTACTCGAGATTATGCCATTGACATATGATTGGTCACCTGATCAAGTTTGGTGCCACATGCCGCCAAGGTGATTGTGAGCTGACAGATGGACAACATTATCTCTCAAAAACTTACGTAATCTGCCGCCAAAATTCCTGCCTCTGATTTACCGATATTATTTACTTGTTTGCTTGTTTCAAAGTAAGGCCTTTTAGAGCATATTCCTCATAAAGTGTAATTAATACAATAAAGTGTTTGACGAACTAGTGCACATTGATGCGGAAAATAAAGAACTATCGACAAACATTTCATACCTAATGCATTTGATGCAATTTTTTCTGAATCGAGACGATTCAATATCTCCGGAAATAACGTGCAAAAATAAAAATAAAAACCTAATAATGATAGTCAGCCCGCCCCGGATAACAAACTTATTATAATCATCCTCCTCTCGTGTAACCGGAACTAATTGTGATTAAACGCCTCCCGTGTAAGCCTTACTATAAAAACCCTTACTTCACCCAAACCCAAGAAACCCCCCCTTATGTACCCAACTAATTATTATAACCCTCTCATCCAGTGACCCTCTTGTAGCCCCAACAAAGTATAATAACATTTCCCTCCGGTTACCCAAACTAATTCTCGTGTGGGGG
>JAXGGS010553359.1:0-10639 GCA_035585475.1 Armandia brevis | reverse complement strand
AAGAGAATAACCACAAGGCTGACAGCAACAATCTTAGGGGAAACTCAACCAGTTGATCTAGTTATCTCCCCCGAATCAGCTGAACCAATTGAAATGTCTCAAGAGCAAATGCCTGTGGATGAAGTGTCTGTTACACCCGGCAAGGTACTAGAGGTGCAGAAGAAGGGTGATGTAATACAGACAACCGATGTGCAAGAGATGGAGGAGATCAAAGATGAGAATGTCATTCCTGTAGTGGTCAAAACCAAGATCACAACCATCACCCATCTTCAACCCGTGATTGAAACAGTTGAGACTGATGGCAAAGAAACCACCAGGGAAAGGGAAGAGCCAATTGGTACTGAAATCAAGGAAGATATCAGTGAGGTTCCCCAAGGAATCACTGACATTGACATTCCTAATGTCAGGACAAAGATCTCCGTACAAGAATCAGAACAAACATTGCCAGACAGAACCTGGCTAAAGAAAACAATCACCAGTTCGATTACTAGCCTCACAGGTAATGTAGTTGTTGACAAGGCAACAGGCCCCAAATTCTCAGAGGATGATGTCCAAGAGAGTTCTGAATTTAAGGATGATGGAACACTTGTGAAGACAAAAACCACTACTGTCACCGAGAAGCAATCTGTGAAAGAAACTATACTGACACCATCTGACGGAATGGTCATTAATGAGACTGTAGTAATCATCAACCAGGATATCAAGGTTGACATAATTGAGCTGCCTAAAGGAGTAACTGATCCAGCTGGGCCAAACCTGGCTACCAGGATTTCAGTGCAAGAAAGTGAAGAGACCCATCCTGATGGCTGCGTGATAAGAAGAACTGTATCTAGGCAATCCATTACCATTGTAGGACCTCAACAAGCGGATACTAGCATTACCCAAGAGAGTATTGCACCTATCAACATGGAATTTGGACAAATGCCAGTGGATGAAGTTTCTATGACATCTGATAAAGTAATTGCAATTCATAAGAATGGTGATGTTGTGCAGACCACTGATGTCCAAGAGATGGAAACAATTATTGAAGAGGATTTGATACCGGTTGTGGTTAAAACAAAGATTACAACCATCACTCATGTACAACCAGTGCTTGAGAAAATTGAAACTGAAGGCAATCAAACATCAAGAGAGAGAGACCAACCAGTAGGGACTGAAATTAAAGAAGATATTAGTGAAATACCCCAAGGAATCACAGACATCAACATTCCTAATGTCAGTACAAACATTTCAGTTCAAGAATCAGAACAAACATTATCCAACGGGACATGGGTTAAGAAAACTATAACAAGATCTGTCACTAAAGTCACAGGACCTGTTGTAATAAATAAAGAAGCCGGCCCCATCTCTACTGATGAAGATGTTCAAGAGAGCTGTGAGACCATGGAAGATGGCACAACAATTACCTCTAGGATTGTCACTGTATCCGAAAGACAACCAGTGACAGAAACTGTTATCACTCCTCAGGATGGCAGAGTTGTTAATCATAGAATTGCCATCCTCAGTCAGGACATAAAGGAGGATATCACTGAATTACCAAAAGGTGTCACAGATCCGCAAGGACCAAATCTTTCCTCCAAAGTATCAGTACAAGAAAGTGAGCAGACTCTAGGAGATGGCTGTACTGTCAAGAAGACAACCACAAGACAAACTACATCTATCATAGGACAGCAGCCTCCAGTTATAGAAGAGGATTTAATAGCACCAGACATGAGTCAACAAGCAGAACAAAGCAGACCCATTGATGAGGGGGATATTTTAGCCGAGGATGGCCTCGCAGCTGAAAGGGGGGTATTTTCTGGGGATGAAGAGTATGAAGAGGTTGATGAAGTTTTGCCGGATGGCACTGTTGTAACTCGTAGATTAATGAGGGCTAAGGTTAAAAAAGTGGTGACAAAAAAGATCCGTCGGGTGGGCCCTGATGGGGAAGTTGTTGAGGATGTTATTACTGAGGAGGTCCCCGAATCCGAAATTTTTTCAGACACATCTAGTGTGCTTTCCAGTTTAAGTGATGCAAGAGAGTTATCTTCACCTATTCCTTCCATGTCTCCCGCAGCTATACACTCGCCATACGAATCAGACAGTGAAGGTGCTGGTGTACGAATGTACACTGACACTATAGAAGGAGAACCCCAGGTGGAAACAGATGTTCAGGAATTCGAAGAGACTCTACCAGACGGTACCATTGTCAAGCGCAAAGTCATCAAGACAAGGCAAAAGCAGACCATAATCAAAAGGGTGGTACTGGAAGGACCAGAGACTGAGTTGCCCTCAACTGAAGAGCAGGCCCAGGAAATTCTCAGTCGTGCAGATCTAGCCGCCACTGAATACACTAAGTATTCAGACCGCCAGGATGGGGAACCCGAGACCTCCACAGATGTACAGGAGTATGAGGAGACCCTGGATGATGGAACTGTTGTTAAACGTAAAATTGTCACCACCACAGAACAGCAGCTCAAGACAGAACGCACCATCCTAGAAGGTGATGTACCTGGAGAGCTAGAAACTCGTTGTCCTATCACTGGTGGTCCCATTGATGATGGCGGGCTGTATGACCCAGCCATAGATGAGCCAATGATTGAACCCGAGCCACAACCTACTTCCAAACATCTACCTCCTCACCATGACATGTACCAACGTGAGGAGGAGAGCGATGATGAGGTGATCCCAGTGTTTCAGCAGACAGTTGAGTCTGCACCAGATACACGGGCCGCAGTAGATGAGGACCAGATAACTCCAGAAATGCAGGAGCGCCAAAAGACAGGTTAGGATCACAGTGGTGTAATGCATGAAACAAACATCGAATCCTCTGGATATCTCTTTCCACTTGCTGCGCTTCCCCACCCTCCCCATTCTTCTCTAATGTACCCTCCTTCTGCTAAACTAATCACTTGTCTGGTGTTTAAGCTTATTAGTTTGTTCTTGCTTTTACCATTAACTGCCACTGTACATGTGCAAATTGCTGGCTTGTCATCTATTTAACAAAAACTGCCATCAGCAAGTTCAGGTATGGATAAGGGAAATTGCTTTTTGCATTGATTCTGCTGATAGCGAATTGAAAGATTAAAGCCATGATGTACAGGTGTTAGATTAAGGATTAGATTCTAGAGAATCAGGATTAGGGCATCATCAGAGGATGGTTGTTTGAATGGAATCAAATATAGCAAATAGCAAATTTAGCATTATGATTCTGGTTCCATCAAATGGATAGTTTGTAGGTTTCGCATATGGGATAATTTTAAGATACTTGTCTTGGCTTTCTTCTCCAGATTCATATGAATATATATCTATAAGTATTGATATAGTTGCTAGTTGCCACTGCTTTTGTGTACAGCATTGCTCTAGAGCATTAGTTCTCATTTTAATACATGATTGTGTGTCTATAGCAAAGGTAATAGAGGGCACCTTCTTGTAGATATACGCACCTTGATGGCAATTTGTTTAACTGCAGTCTGTGTAAATGCATCCGTTCTCAGTGATGTCTTTGTGAATATTATGCACTCGAAATGACCTATCATTCGTTAAATGATAAAAATCTGACATTCATCACCAATCAAACCCCATCTGGTGCGAGAGAACTCAATTAGATGAAGGCTACATTTAACAATTGGAAGAGACACTATTTATGGAAGTGATTAGGATAATTCATAGCATCTTGTTCTCACGGGACACCAGTTCACGGAATTGAGCGCTCTCATACTCAAGGGTATATTCAGAAAAAACACACTTACATCTTTAAAGGATTTGGTACATCTATAAGCACTAGCTCACAAATTCAATAAACTCCTCAAATCTTAACTGTGGTGGTGGTAACCTATAAAAGCATATAAAGTGGTAGATTGAGCTTAGCCGGTTGTGCTTACTATTTAAGGTATAGGCTTCTATATATTTTGTACATTCACATTGTTACTATATTGGCTTTTGGCAATTGGGATAACTGTTAGACGGTAGTACAGTTTTTTAATTAAAACATATTTGCTTATTTAATATTTTGCACATAATTAAATTGAAAAGTCATACTCAACACGGGATGTTGCCATTAAACCTAATCATGGCATTCCATACACTTTAGATTTCACCTGATGGTGACGGTTCTGGCAAACTAAATTACAATAGCTTATCAGGTCGGATTACCAAGCTGCTTTTGTTGTGTCCAAATTGTCCAAAAGTTTTATTCAGGAGACATAACGTAATGTACCACAAACTGTTCAGAGTGTGTATTGAATGATCAAACTATATTTTCACACTGTAAACAGTGCCACAATTCGGAGGTGCTGGGCCTGTAGCTGATGGCTCCTGTCCTGGAGAAGACGATCAAGGTAGATAAAAGTTTAGATTATACTACTAGTTAACACTATTAACAAAACAAATATCAGCAAGTCAATATGTACAACAAGCATGATAGATGAAATCACTGATATTATACAGTGAATATGGTGGAGCTTTTTATCTTAATTTCAAACCCTATCGTCTATAGCATCTACCTATGCTGAAATTTACACTTTTGTTACATCATATATACAAGTAAATGGTTCAAAGTATCTACTCTCCTATAACTTTTGAAGTACAAAATTTTAAAGGTGCATGGCAATGTTTTGCTAAATGTATTGAGTATGAGTAAATGTATATAAAACATATGTACATGTATTTTATTTAATGAATGTGCATGTGTTTTCCTTGGGCCTATTGTACAATATTTCTCCTGTTTCTACCCCAAAGTAGCCTCTTCCAGTGTTTTCTTGAACCACATTTATCTTCCTTCCCATCGCAAATAGAATGGTTTACTATGATGAAGTACTGCATTTGATTGTCATGTAGTCATTATCTCTTTCATTGATAGATTTAGGTTATCTTTTTCATCTCCATCTAATTTTAAGTTGTTTGAGCTGTTATAGGGGTATTTTTTAAAATTCCAATTCAATTATTTCATGATTAAATGATAGTGTGCTGTGTGAAAGATGATGAGTATAAGATGACTGTGATGTGGAAGTGTGTACAGCTACGTAAAACATGTGATATAAAAATATGATGTCCAATTGGGTTTCCACTTACAACTGCAATCGGTTATCAGCTACTACACAAGTTAAGGAAGATATACCTAGGGATCCTTAGTGCATCATGTGGTCTCGAATAGGATTTCATCATTAGATTCTTTATGATTTGGATATAATTTAAATTCATGTGAGGTTAGTCAGTTAATTTCCACTAGCATGTCGCTCATTTTTTGTGTTTGCTCCATAATTTACAGTTGGCTTAATTGATGATGGAGCACCCACAATTACAATCACAGAAGATCTTAGCACCCCAGTTGATGAGGACGATTTTGTGAAATACTATGGATTAGAGGCTCACACTGAAGGTAGCCTTATCAATCAAAACTGAGTGTCACTCTATGTGGTTTTCTCATATATCCACCAGATTGTCTAGAAATGTAGCCTCAGTGCCTCCATTGATACAGTGCTAGTGTTTTGATCCGTATAATTTTATAGTTCGTGGAAATCTATTGATAACTGTCGGACATAGAGTGTGGAAATCACCCATAATTCACTTATAAGTGGTGATGTTCTAGTACACACATATTCTCCAGCCAATCACATGCATTATATATAGGCAGAATGGTACATACTAGGTGTTCGATCTGTCTTAGATTCATCAGGTCCATTTTGGCACAATGTGATGCTTTTTTGTTTCGCACCCCTTTTAGTATGTCATAGTTGTAAAACCTTAGCTTTTACCAGTCAGTGAACTTATCACAGCAGGAGAGCAGGGGGCAGATCTGCAATTTTGTGACCTAATTTCTGTGATATTTATGTAATTTTACAGCTTTGCACTAGCAGGTGGCAGTCAGCTCCTGACCAACATCAACAAATCCATTTGCATGAAATTACTAGCACCCTACAGATTTACATTAAAATGTCCAGTGATAACAAAGTGTTTTCACTTGGTTTCTTAAATTATAGATAAGCTTGCTAGTATATCTGCACAAGCTAAAGATGATACACAGGAACTCCTGGATGGCGAAGAAGGTAGAGACATACACATTCTACAGCATGGAACTTTTCCATCTAATGACACTTTTACATTTTGTTGATGTTGATTAATCATTGATTATTACTAACTGATACTACTGTTTCATTTTACATGTTTCAATAATTTGATCTTTAGATGCATGAATTTTCAAAAAATGTTCTCTTACAAGGCAGTAATTTGCAAGGCAGGCGGCCCTAGTGATTTGATGTATCGCTGCTTTTGAGACCCATTTGTCAGCAACATTTGATGTTACGTCAAGTCAAGTCAAGTCATCTGCAGCAGCCAGTTGCTCTTTCTCAGCCGCTCTCTCAACACAAACATTTATGGAATAGGCGTCTGCATGTTGTTTGCATGCAGATGCAGCTGTGCTGATCTCCTGCTAAACTAACCATGAGCCATCCCACACTGAACTGTCCCTTCCTGAGGGTGTTAATTTAACTTTATACTTTGCTGCAACACTTCTGAACACTGACCTCTGTACCAAACACGCTTATATCTGGCTCTTCATTAGAGACCAGACTCAGATTACTCATAACATTATCCCTGTGTGACTGTTGTGTAACTTACCAAGAAATCACTTGACACAGGTAACAACAGATAGAGAATTAGCTCTTCTCCGATATCCTTATTTCACTTCTTACTACATCATGTAGTTTATTTGCTGTGTATCCCTTGGCTCTCCAGCTTTGCTTATATATATTAAATTCATTGCTTGAATTTGTTTTGGTCTGTGCTATTGGTTTGTTCTTTGGGATCTGTTTTGATATCTGACACTTTCCTAATGTGTATTCTGTTCTGCTTTTCTTTCATGCATCCTTCATTGGGATCACACCTTGGGATGGAACAAACATCTCATATGTAACAGGTAAACCCATTGAAGAGATTCAAAAGCCCGTGTCTTCTCTAGTAAATCAATTTGAGGAAAGGTCTAAATCTAGTTCCCCTGATAGGGATGTAACTACTCCTGATAAATTTGTTATTAAACAAGATCAAAATAGGTTAGTGGAGGCACAGCGAGCCACAAGAATGATTCAAAGGTTCGAAAGCCAAGAAATGTTAGATCAGGAGTTTGAAAATCTTGAAGAAGAACTTCAGGGTCAAGAAGATGATGTTAGTGGGTTGTCAGAGGAAGAATTTTTAGCGCTTGTAGAGAAAAATAGAGGTATTCCTGGTTCTGCTCTTGAGTTTGAGACCGTGCAACCAGTTAGTGGTAAACCAGACCTTTCTTTTGACTCTGTGGAACCAGATAAGGTTTTACTGGAACAGGAACCAGAAACAGACGTTGCACATGGAGAACCTAATATAGTTTTGACTAGTCATGAGACTAATGACGGTAACACACCACTAGAAATAAGTGAGGTTGCGAAGGTAGACACTGAATCTGTAGAAAGTTGCCCTATTGAAGAAGAAACTTTTACATCTCATAAGCACCCCACTATAGAGGATAAAATTGAGGAATCCACAATAGTAACTCCCGAGGAGCCTTCCATCATAGTCACCCCCAAAGTTGAAATACTGGATGTGACAGCAGAGAGTGGAGTAAAGATGCCTACACCTACATCATTTATTGTTGAGGCAGAAGCAGCTCGGTCAACATATGAAAGACCAAACACGCTTGATACTAATGCGCCAGTTCTAGACATGCTTGTTGTCGAACAAGCTGCGCATTCCACCGAACTAATTTCTCCCACATTGCACATCCCTGAGGACGAATCTATAGACTTGGATGAAGAAGAATTTGCTCATTTAGTAGCAGAAAATGAACATTCACCCAAACCTGTCACAGATAGTAAACAGCTCCATGGAATTAGTAAACTGGTAATTGAGACTGCTCAGACTAATAAAGATGAAGCTACCATTGTACAAATAAAAGAAACGACAGAAAATCAATCACAAGATGTTAAAGTTGTAACTGAAGAAGACGAAAAATCCCAGATTTCACTTCAAGATGCAAGTCCCATTAAGCAGGTTAATATACAGGAAATTGGTGAGTTAGACCCTACAGAGCAAACAGTTGAAGAATCTATTGAAAAACCTGTCCGAGAGGAGGTCACACAGCATGTACTTGAACAGTCCATCACATCAGATGAAATAAAGGTGGACTCTGGTATATATGAAGTTCCACAAAAGCAATCAAAAAAAGCACAGGAAATACATGCTGGGCCATTAACGGAAGAAGACATTGGTCATCCTCTGGTTCCAGAGTGTTTAACTGCAGAGGCAGTTAAAAGCACAATAGAAGAAGGTGTGTCGAGCTTGGAAAATATCAATGAAGCTGCTGAAAAGTCCTTATCACATGAAAATGACGTGCAGACAGGTTCACAGATCGAGGAATTGCAGGCAACTGATGTCAGGGAAGTTTCATTAGAGACATTATCTAATTCACAGCCACTTGAGTCACAAGTAGACAAGATAGAAACAGAATCAGAACAGAAAATAGAAATTACTACTTCTGTTGTGGAAGCAGATAGACATTCTACCAAATTAAACACAGATGACGCCCCAATTATTGCTTTAGATACGGATCAAGCACATATATTAACTCTTGTTGATGGGGAGAAACCTCTAGAAAGTGAAATTGCAGATATGGTAACAGAGCAACCAAAAACAACATTACAAGAGACCCCTTCAGAAGAGCTACCAAAATTACAACCTGAACCTGTGGAGGAAACAGCTGTGCTTACCAGGGAGATTGCTGCAGAGGTCATTGGTAAGCATGACAAAGATGTTGAAGTACCCACTGAAGTTGAGGTTGAAGAAGCTCTTCCCAGTAGAAAAGATGAAATAAAAGAACCAGAAGACAAATCAGAAATACTTTCAGCTGACAAATCCACAATTGAAGAAGAATCTCTGTCAGAGTCAGCAGCATTGGAATCACAGGTTGTACAAGAGACAATTGTCGATGATGAAGAAAAAGAAACAGTTAAAACAAATGAATCCACTGAAGAAACAGAAGAAGTAGCAGAAGATGGTACTATTACCAAACAAAAGGTGTCTAAAACCATGCATGTCAAACTTATTCATGGACAGCAAGAAGTCATAGGCACGGAAATCCACACAGAGATATGGCAAGTACCACCAGGAGTAGAAGAACCATACTATGGTGAAAACCTTAGAACAGAGACATCGGTTGAAGAGTTTGCTGAAACTAGAGATGATGGTTCCTGGTCTCGCCACCAAATTGTAAAAACTACCGTTATGAGATTACCTCCTAGGGCACCTCTACTCGGTGAGATGGACATCTCTGCTGAAATAATCAGCTCAACAACTAGTGAAACCAAAGAAGCAATACCACCAAATGAACTTGTGTCTGAAATGTTACCAACGCCTGTCACTGCAGCTGGATTTGTTCCGGAGGTATCTGAAGAAGCAGCGTTGACTGATAAGCATATGCTTGCATCATCAAGCTATGAAAATATATATTCAAACACACAATTTACAACTGAAGAGAATGAAATTGAATTGACAGCTGATGTGATTGGAGACAGATTTGACACGCGGCATATTGACAGTCACTTTCAAATTAGTGAAGATGGTCGTGCTTCCAGTTATGAAAATGTGTACATAGAATCTGTGACAGATAAAAGCGATGCAGAGAGACAGGCAGAAGTACAAGGCATGGATGAAGAAGAAAAGATACAGCAGGAGGATAGTGAACTAGCTGCCACAGAGCCTGTCATAGAAGAGCCAGTAGAGTCTGAGCCTTCAGACAGGATAGTGGTTCCCATCCCAGTTGTTGCACCTGAAATTCCAGTAGAAATAGATCTCACTGTTGTTGAGGCTTACCAGGAGACTGTTAAAGAGCCTGAACCGATTATAGAGGAAGAAGTACAACAGGAGGAAACTAAACCAGTAGAGACTGAACCGATTGTAGAGGAACAAGTACAACGAGATGAAATTAAACCCGCTCAGGAAGAACCTGTTGTAGAACAAGTACAGCAGGAGGATTCTGAACTAGCTGTTGGAGACCCTGTCATGGAAGAGCCAGAAGAGTCTGAGCTTTCAGACAGGAGAGTGGTTCCCATCCCAGCTATTGTACCTGAAATTCCAGTGGAAATAGATCTCACTGTTGTTGAGGCTAATCAAGAGCCTGTTAAAGAGTCTGAACCGATTATAAAGGAACAAGTACAACAGGAGGAAACAATACCAGTTCGGGAGGAACCTGTTGTAGAACAAGTACAGCAGGAGAATACTAAACTTGCTGATGTAGACCCTGTCATGGAAGAGCCAGTAGAGTCTGAGCTTTCAGACAGGATACTAGTTCCCATCCCAGTTATTGTACCTGAAATTCCAGAAGAAATGGTTCTCACTGTTGATGAAACCAAACAGGAGCCTATTAAAGAGCCTGAACCTGTTGTTGAAGAACAAGTCCAGAAGGGGGAATCTATCCCAGTAGAGACTGAACCAATTGTAGAGGAACAAGTACAACAGGAGGAAAGTAAACCAGCCCAGGAAGCACTTGTTGTAGAACAAGTACAGCAAGAGGATACTGAACTTGCTGATGTAGACCCTGTCATGGAAGAGCCTGTAGGGTCTGAGCTTTCAGACAAGATAGTGGTTCCCATCCCAGTTATTGTACCTGAAATTCCAGGAGAAATGGTTCTCACTG
>JAXGGS010553248.1:0-34876 GCA_035585475.1 Armandia brevis | reverse complement strand
TACTGCTAGACCTTCACATGATAACAACAACCAGTGAACAGGTGTACTGTCAGAGGACGAATTAACCTGCCTCTGTCGTTTTATAACTTCCTTCCAAGTCATATTCAATTACATCAACTTTAAGAACAGCAATTTCATGTACATACATGTATCCTTCTGATTTATGGACATTTTTTTTCTTAATTCTTTGTATAGATTATTTGCAGAGAAACGACTACACATCATATTCAGTGCAAGACAATATCAAAAATAATATCTAACACAGACCATACCACCTGTGACAATAAAAATATGGAGTAGAAAAACTCAATAATGAACTTCTTTATCAGCTTTCATGCAGGCTAATTGACCAGAAAAGTGGTATAATTCAAACCGGGTATGTAACAAATTGATTAACGATTTTTCTCCACTTTAACAAGGTCGATTAAGAGAGATGTAATATGAAATGTAAGAGCGCATCTGTACCTACTACGCACATCTGGAGCGGCAGATGTCGGCCCCCGTAGGTGAGGGTTGGGGAGGCAAGAGAGTAGGCGATGTTCAAAGGTATGTTTTCTATCTGTAATGTGTGAGTGGCGGAAGACTTGACACTTCCTCATAGCAACGCTTGCTCCCGTACATCACCCGATGCTAGCAGCAGCAATATTCATGCTCGTGCGCCAGCCTCAAGCACCCCTATGTCCTTGGTAAGATTCGAGGTCAAGATATAATCCGTTTCCCTCGAGGCGCACAACAACTAAATCATTACTGGGCAGGGGGTGTTGTCTATTTCTATCATCCCGTCCACGAGTGATACGTGTATATTTACTTGTTTCTTGTATCTGTAGAATGCACCTGTAACGGTGTATTTTATCGGGCTCCCCACGTTCAGTCCGTTATATACAACAACGACTACAAGCTCCGGGGAATTGCTGGAGAGGCTCTAAATCATCACCCTGATTTACAAATATTTCCTCTACCAGCGTTCGTCTATTATCGAGAGCAAGGCAATCGAAATAAAACACATCGGCACATGACGCGTATTTCATGATCAGTAGCAATAAGGCATGTATACAATGTACGTGTATAAACACTCGAGAGAAAATGACAAAAAGCGTTTGAACACTTTGTATTGACTGTTGATCCTTTCTTCTGGTAATGTAAGGGTCATGGATGCTTTTTCTTTTCTTAGACTGTTTTCCGTATTGGAAATTTTGCTTTATCGTTAATGATATGTCGTACTATCCTAATTCCACAGATCTACGAGAGATTTGTCAGATATCTCAGTTGACGGACTTTTCATTTCCGATGCCGGCTCTTTTGTCTTTTATCTTTTTGTTAGTTGCGATGTACAATTTATACCAGAAATACCCCAGGTAAGCATATCAGGGACCCTACAGAAATAGGCCCTGACCTGGCAAACTTAGAACGCACCAGATGCAACATATATCTGTTGGTTGGCAGAAATTCTAAGCCCTGGATTTGCTCATCTCTCATGTCTAATATTTCCAGCCGGATCTCAGACTTTGGATCAAACAATACAACAAGTCAAAAAGGCCAGAAATATGCAATCCCTAAATGTATACTCGTAAAACTATAACTTAAGCAAATTCCTGCTCGTAAATAATATCTAACCAAGCTGACGTCATGGATAATTTTCGATTCTACCTTGATAATGAGTCGAAAGACATGACTTAACTCTTCTGATTCTAATAATATAAAAGGAAATGATTCAGAAGTACGTTAATTCGAAAAGTGATTAAAACAAACATAATGAGTAATGAACCTATTATACCTAGTATCTCAGGTATTTCTAATTCAGGCATATTTTGATTGAAAACAGAGGCCCGCACTAATGGTAGTGGCAAACTGAGCAGGAGTCAACTCTAATTCCGGAGTTATTTGGTAACGGTAATTCAGTAGAAGATGAACGAGAAGTCCTGTTCGGCTGTAACAAACACCACCAAATTTCAGAGAGCATGTTGACCTGTGGCGAACTAATGCTTTCGCTCGTACTATCCGACAGGAGCCATTACTGTAAGAATCAGCGTGATATTGCTCTATCTGACAGATACCTTCTAAGTGAATGGCCACGAACTCCGAGGAACCCAGTCAGATCCCACTGATGAAACAGCCAGTGATGCCGTCAGGCAATTTTGATAATATCCGCCCTGTATGAGAGTTATACAGATCAGCTTCGATTGGAGGAGGAAAAGTGAGCGGAATACTGATGCTAACATTAAAAATACACAGGTGAAGAGCCCAAAAGCCTCGGAGCGAATTCATTTATCATCAGCCTGATGCAGATGAAGCGCGGCTGAAATGATTTGTTGAAAATCAAGTAATTACAGACGTAAGATTTGCATAACATAGTGAGTTTTCCCGACAAAAATCTCCAACGTTTTTCAATCGGTAAAGGTTCATTGTAGGAGAAATAGCACAACCCAACAATTGCGGAAAGTACTAAGTGCTGCGTAGCACAGAAGAATATTAAAATATTGTTCCTCTGGCTGAAAATTGGCTATCAGATTTGGACAAAGGAGAGTAAACGGCAGGATGTGCTAACACTTGTACATACCTAACAAAAAAGATAGATTTTAGGAATCAAATATCAAATGTCTACTTTTGAGAGGCCCCCTTAACGTCTTACAATGTACATGTTAAATGCATCACATCCTAGCAGTTGGAGTACATATGGTGGAATGAGTTGTCCTAGAGCCAATAAGAGGGCATCGGGAAATCTCCTAATTTACTTTCCTTGCAAGTTTCGTCTGGATTTAACGAGAACAATGGAATATCACGTTCAGGGGTCTGGATGTAGGGTACACCGTTGGTACATGCTGTACGTAAACAATAAAAGGTATCATAGTCAGGACCAGTAAACCACTGATTTAGAAATTACAAAAGGCACCTAATTATACTTTGTATGTGACTTGTCCTAAGCCCTTTTTCACGTGCTCGATCTTTTGACTAACTTGCTGTACTTGGACAGATTGAAAACAAGTTACGTCAATTTCAACACCGAGTCCTGGGAGAGGATTTAAACATCTAGGCTTAAATATACTGTTGCAGACAATACACTTTATTAAAATAAATCCGATTAAGTGGTGATACTTAGCGTCACCTTATACAATATATGTAATTCTATGTTTTTATACTCGCTCACGCTAGGGGTGAAAAAGCTAAGCTCAGCTCGACATCACCCACAGCTTGTGATCCGATGTATGGACAATAGTTGCTCAGGTAAAGCATTATTAATTCGGCTCGCATATAAAGAAATTCAAAAGTGCAGCATTAGTGTTACAAGAACATAAAAGGCATAATCAAATTCCTTTAAATCCATAATCGCGTATTATCCGTGCTACTTACAGCACGAACTGTGGGGACTAACTTTTATTTTATTTCTTAGTGCCAGGATAAACAGATTACACTTATGAGCGCTGGCATACACTGAATGCTTTACAGAAAAAAAACTGAAATGGAAGAGGAGATTACAGAAATCTTGGTGAATGGACGGACAATTGATAAAACTCAAAACTTGATCCACGTGGGTAACTGAAGTAACATCGTATATGCCAGTTAAACAAAATGGAGTATTCTAAAATTGCAACGAGATATATGTATGCAAAATAGAACACATGCCATTATATAAGCATGTGCATGATGAGCAGGTGTGGTCCTGTGACCACATACGCCATAATGACTTATCAATGAGGCGATGACGTCAATAGCAAGATCTATTATCTGCATCTAGCACTACATTCAGTTTAACATCTGGGACATTAATTGCGCTAAAATCGGCTTTGAATTCCATTTTAATTTGCAATCACTAGCCGTGGTAACGGATATCACGTGCACATCAACCAGCATCAATAAATACTGCAACAGAGTGTAGCATTAATTGAACTTCGAAAACATATCTGTAATTTGAAATGTATTAGGGAGGTAGAACTCTTTTTTAACCAGTAATATATTCATAATTTATATAGATTGACTAGAGTCAAAAGCTTTGGTTGAAAATTTGTGTGAGCTGCAGGGAAATAAGGAATTAAATGATAGATAATTCATTTTCAAGTTTAACTGCATGCTTTTGGTCACAATTGTGGATGAGATAAGATCATGCATACGAGAGTTTATACACAATGTACTTTACAAGTATACGCAAATGCATAGTATTGATGGAGAACCGTTGAGTTGCCTTGACAGGAATTTAAATTTTAAGCTTAAATTATTGATTATTGGGTGGGAGGGCAACATGTTGATTTTCAAATACAGCGAGGCATGCATATATATGAACTTTGCGTCCTGCGACAGAAACATGTGTGATGTACAGTACATTAAAAAATCAAACAAATGAGTCGTTATGGTGGCTCATACCGACAGATGTTAACTTCTTTAAAACAATTACAGCATTTATGTGCTATTCATTTGAAGCTGTGCAAGTAACAAATACATTTCTAATATCCTATTCAGACTAAAAGTAATATGTACAGTTAATCAATAATCTATGTAAAACTACCGTGGATGCACAAAACCCGCCATGATGAAGCTATATGCGTATCTCGCATATATCAGTATATAGCGTGTAAAACTCAGGCTGTGGAAGTTGTGCAGCGTAGTGGTTTATGGCGTTTATACCGGCATCTGATAAGCAACGCTTACCTGGCCTTTTTGATTAATGGAATCGGCGGGGGGTTTTGTGCATCATTTGGATAATAAATAATAATCAACTTACCCCAAGGTTGTCATGGTAACAATGGTGTACCAGAATGCTTCTGGAATACTGGTAAAGTTCGTTTTAATTACATTCTTTTCTGCATAAAACATGACTGTTGCAAATATGATTATAGCCATTGTAAGGGAGAAGAGAAGAAATCCTAGTTCGCTGGCACAACTTTTTAAGGTATATCCTAAAATACGTAAGCCTTGAGAATGCCTGGAGAATTTGAAAATTCTGAAAACTCTAAAAACTCTAAGGGTGACAAACGCTCCGCTAACATCTTTGTTATCAGTCATAGCTAGTCCTATATAGTAGGGGAGAATAGCTACAACGTCTATGACGCTCATGACACTTCGCATGAATTTACACCTTTCTGGGGCGGCAAAAAGACGCACAAGGTATTCAGCTGTGAAGATCATGACGCACGCTGTGTCAAGGCAGAAGAATATTACTTCGTAACGTTCTCCACAAGGTGGGTTTTTATTTGTGCCTGGAATTACTCCACAAGGTATCGTCTCAACTACGTTTGCCATAACTGATATTGCGATAAAGAATCCAGTAACATAGTAAAATACTAGTGCTGCGGTGCTCGTGTGGGGGTTTTCGAATGCTCTCCAAAGTTTTTGTCGTAGGGTGGTGCTCGGATGTAAATCGCCGTCGTTCGAGGGCTGGTCGTCCTGCAGTCTCTCACTATTTTCCCGCTTTCGATCCCGGTAATCCTCATAGCAACAATCCCCAATGATGTCTGGCATAATTCCGAAAAATGCCAGCTCCTCGTCGTATGCTGTGATACATTCATGCTTGGGGTAGTGCAACTTTCCAGTTCTATAGTAATTTAGGATGTGTCTGAATAGATCTGGATCTCGATCAAAGAAATACTCCTTGCTTTCTTCATCGTAGAAGAACTCCTTCTCGTTGGAACCCAGAAGGGTGTCTGGGTACTTTTCCAAAGTGTGTCGCCATGTCTCGAATTTCTGACCGCTGACATTTACTCGCAATTTGTCATCCGCCTGAACCCTGTCCCTGTTGATGGGAGGTGGGGGCATCGGATTTTGGGCGATGGGCACCCATCCTATGGCTGCTGCCCTTGCGAATGGAAGCCAGGCGGCCACTGATGCCATCTTGCTGCAAAATATACAGAATAAGATGAATCAGTTAAGAGATCCGATAGAGATGACGACGTAGAAAACCGCTTCCTAGAGGAGTATACCGGGATAAGAGCAAAGAAGACAATGTGAGGCCGAAGCTCAAAGCGATGAGCTCAAAGAACGGCAAAGTCCAGTCCTCTTTCTACTTCTTCCAACATGTTTTCAGCCTTTAAACAACCACTAAAGCCACAAGCTTTTCAAGTGAAAGCCAATGTAGAGCCATGAGCATAGGAGAGCCTATATCCTTAGGAATGACAGCCAACGTATACGGAACACTGTCGGCATCGGTCTAACGTTGGTCCGTGAGACTCTCGCACTTCAGCTCTGTAAAAGTGTCACTGTACAAGGAGACATCGTGCTGAGTATCGTCAGATATCTTCCTTATATGTTCCACAATTAGTCCACGCTCTTTGGCATCATATATCACTGAAAGTTTGGCGGAAAATCTGGCATTTTACAGTATTCAGTGAGGAGAACTCAGCCTGCACCGACTCGGACTGTAAGCGCCATCGTTGCCGAATGCACAGCGAATTCGCAACAGCCTGTATACTCATTATGTATGCAAATAGCCGGCACTGGGAGCGGGCACCGCACTAGTCGATTCCAGAATGTCGATTTATTAGGCCTTCCAGAGAATAGGTACGCTTTGCGTGTCTACATAATATACTATGGCTGCCAGTCAATGCCAATATTGCGCATTGTTTAATCTATTCAGGAAAATCTAACACTCTGGGGATGATCCGAAATTATTCATACGAAGTTAGCGTGCATATTAAGCGTACGCTTTCATGTACACTATGCTCACCTGCGCCGAGCATGGGTTTTCGCTTTACCTGCGCCGCCAGCATGCAGGTTCTACTCATGACCGTCGTGCAGACGTGCAGTCGATGATTAAATGCTGGCGGGTGTTTAAACCACAGATAACACAATGCTGCTCCAGCTACAGGTCTCAATTTATCAAGCGAGGTTTCCATACTAACATATCGGAGTGTCAGACGATTATTTATCGTGAGAACGTTACAGGTGAACGTTGGCGGTGGTTGATGCTCATGTGCAGCAGGTTGCCACAATTGCTCAATAATGATGACCGTCACTGTAATCAGGCCATAATGCGGACATTACGCTGCAAACCCGGAACGAGGAAAATTACGGAATAGATAAACTCATTAGAATGATGGCTCCAAACAAGTAGGGTAAATAGAATCCCGAACAACCCCTGCTCGAATAGCGATCACTTTCTCAGAAGAATGCATATACTCTGATTTTCGGACGAATGAATTTAGTAATTTTGATTTAGATGCAATTAAATGGACCGGTTGACGATAACGTTTTCAAAAATATGGACATGTGTCTGCCGGGCCATTACTTAAGATACTTTCAGTGTTTCAATGTTATCCCGATTTGCCTCCCATTTACCTTCCGAGGATGGACGGCCTGTCTCTGACATAGAGAATTAATATGTTCCCAAACCATGATCCCTAAACTTCAAAATATATCATAATGCATTTGACATCACCCGTCAAATAGGTCTCTGGTGAAACTATCATATTCTCTACAATTCTGAAATTTAATATTAGCTGCCAAGCAAGGCAATACATAGTGAATATATTCTACCAGAATCTGTGATAGATTTTTCTAAGATGTGATGATTTATTAGCGAAAATTTGACTAGCTCTTGCACATGTGACTCTACCAAATTCACGGTCCGTTAATTTATCAAACCTTGCATTAATACGTTGTATGTTTGAACCCTGGGATTGCATTCAACAGTGCATGGCCAAGACTTAGCAGATATTTTCACCGGAAACAAACATATTTGAGGAACGTGACGTGAACGAGTCTTCAACAATGTTTGCTAATGTCTACATAGAATTTTGTTTTGCAATGGCCTCATAAGTGTTTTGCGTATTTGATACCGGCAACTCTGGTTTGTTCTATACGTGGGCCGACAGTTTGAAGCAAAATTTGGCTATCGGATGAAGTACTTAATTAAACAATATCGAGAGCATAGTTGATTGTTATAATCTCACTCGAACTATGTTTGAGAATAGGTGTTGTAAATATCTAAAATGTTTGTCGGAGGTTATTCAGCCGTCTCTGACATGAATCATGCTTTGTGCCGTGCAGTTTCAGACGTGCAAACGGACCCGCTACATGACGAAAGTTTTAAATAATATTATTAGATTACGAGGTGGATTAGTGATCACTGAGTAATGCATGAATACGTTTATCCTCCTAGCTACTAGTGTGACTATTCTGCGTGTTTCTGGCTTCAACATTCGAGCTCCTCCCGCGTTGGGCAGGTTGGGGGCCATATTTGAGCTCTCAATCGGAAAGCGGCCCACAATGAAGTGCGAATGACCAGCAATATTTGCGATGGAACAAATTCACATTGTTATACATTCAATACATAGTATCTAAACATATTATGCGGCGAAATATAGTACTTTAATCGCACCACAGTTGAATGGCCTGAGTTAAATAGCTTGTAGATTTGGTGCAATGAATGTTTGTAAGATTCGGAAAAGGCTAAAACCGATGTCCTTCAACCATCGTTTCATCCGATGCGTGCTATGACAGGTGACCGTGCATCGAGCCTTTGTGCTTGTGGCCTCTGAGATAAGACATGAAACCCTTGTCAAAGCTCTCGGTGAAAATTATAGTCGTTGGTGATTGATCCATTTCACACAACGCTAGCAATATGCGCCGTACATGACTGGTGTGGAATCTCGTTTATTCAGCGTCATGAGGTTGGAGCTGGATCTCGGCTGCATCTAGCTGTGCGCAAACTCGTGTGGCTCGGAGGGCAGATCTAGTGCTGCCGTCTCGCGCGTGTTGGGAGGGGTGTGTCCTCCC
Source organism: Armandia brevis (assembly GCA_035585475.1). Lineage (NCBI taxonomy): Eukaryota > Metazoa > Annelida > Polychaeta > Opheliidae > Armandia > Armandia brevis. The sequence continues at coordinate 26,173 of JAXGGS010553248.1, read as the reverse complement.
AGCTTGTACATGACTGGCACGTTGGGATTCAGTGGCTTCTCGGTGCGCCTGATGCTGGTTAGCGTCCGGCGCAGCAACATGGTCTGCGCTAACGATACTGAATTAGCATTTGTATCTATATGTGCATGTACACCATGCATCAGGCGGATGTATAACCCGTATAGAAATTCAAGACAATATATATTGTTTTGTGAGAATGTTTTGCCGCAGGAATGGCCAGCATTGTTATGTAAACCGTAGCTGACAGGAAATAGTCCATCCTTCGTAACTGTCTAATTCCCAAATAATTAAAGCGTAGAAAATGGCATTAGCCTTCCTGGACGCCATGCTGTTTGTATAATATACGTGCACGGTGACATAGTGCATGAATGCTTTGATTTGCAGATACTGGTGCCTGTATCGCCTGTGTAGGCTATTATTGAAACACCTATCAAATCAAGATAGAAAATGTCCTATCATGAGAATAGACATATTTGACATTCAAATCAGTAGCAGCCAGACTCTAAGGCAAGGACGCTGTATTAGCGCGCTGATCCGCTTTCCCCTAAATACCATGATTGACTTTCAGCATACAATTTCCACTTACGGCAAATTGTGCTATGAGCTATTGAAAAGTAGTTTATTCGCTCATTCTTTGCCCAATAATAGTGGATCTCTAAATTTGAAGCTAATCCTCCGTGTTTCAATTCGCAATATAACACGCAGAGCACCGGTAAGAAAGAAAGCGGCTTTAATCACAAGGCAGATTGGTGCCAAATATACTGTATGGATGCTTTCAAATGGGGCACCACTTTTCGTACTTTTCCTGCAGCAGAAGCCCAGCGTATTAGCTGTGATATACACACTGAGGTATCTCCGTTAGCAGCTATTTTACTATTAAAGCAGTCTTCTCATTTAACCCGTACACGTCGAGGAAATGCACGAGTGGACACAGGCTAATGCCCCGCCCTTGTGCCTACCCTTCAGCCGGGGATGGACAGCGATCAATAATGTAGCCATGAATGCTGCACCTTCTCCTGCTGGCCATGCTCCCTCCGACAACCTCACAGTCAAGCTAATATCGTAATTTTACTGCCGCCAGAATAACCATGATAACCAGCAGCTTTCTTTACCATACAAGGGATACTTTATTACAAAGGTGCCTACACAGAGTGTGCTGGCAGCAGATAAGAGAGTGGAGGCGGTTGCCCTCAACAGGATAAAATCCTCTCTAAAGTTACTACAGGCAAAGTGTTATGTCAGGGGCATTCTCAATTTAGAACGTTACGTAAAAGAAGCTGTAACTCAGATGACATCTTCAAGACATGGCTCTCAAACGATTACCTTTTCCATTTTACCATAAAGAATTCTTGAAAGCGAATATTCTAAATTATAATTTATTTTCTGAGGTACAGTACGCGATACACGATCAGATCCCTCACTAAATGCTGTGTTGCGTCACATTTAACTAGCAAACGGTATATTTCAAACATACTGTATGCCTTATATTGTACAATTATAGAATAGGAAAAAAATCGTCAAAGTTGTTTAAATTCTATGGACGTCTTGTGAACCGTGCAGTATTAAAGATACCGATCATTCCATTAATGAGTGCGAAAATGTACATTATGTAACTGTGAAGATTATTACATTAAACTATGAAGTTCATATCGATCCCAGTGGATTTTACATTCTCATTTGCTATATTACGTTCTCGAATACATATATCATGAGTGTCTACAATCTTCTGTGTTCTGCAAGAACGACAAGCTTCATAATCTGTGGTGCAAGCTGACAGAATAGTATACATGTACAAATGTACATGTAGTTCATGTACGTCTACACGTGCGGATGCAGCTAGAAGAGCACTACAGGAAAGTGATGTCTAAGGTTTTAGGTCAATAACATTTCTTGAAAACTTTACATAATATGAGACAGTTCATCAATTGTATATAAAGTGATTTCATTACAATGTCGAACACCAAACTCTCCATTTGAGGTCATGTACCATGAATGCTATTTCCAAGCGGTTGATAAATCTGGCTAATGGCAGCTTACTGCGATAAAAATTCTATTTATATATATAACCAACCTAAACCAACACCATCAATATACCAACGTACAAAAATGGCACTCCGTCATGACATCACATTCTCACCATTACCCTAGCGTATAAAAAAAGCCGATACACATAACATCGATCAAGTGTACTCGATCGTTAATTGCCTGGTGGATTCCCAACTAACTGCCACGAACGACGGATTAGGAGATACGACCACCAACAATGACACAGTCCCTGACCTCCTGATAGCTCTAGTGACATACAATTTTCAACCAAACGGTGATAGCTAATCAAGGGTCATCGGTATCAGACACCATCTTATCAACTTCTTCCCGGGCTATTGTGGCCGGTATACGCTACTTAGCAATCAGAAACAATCGATAAAGACCATCGAAACAATCGATAAAGAAACAGAGGCTAGCAAATGCTATTGGTGGACATGGTAACAGTCCTAGTAGATAATGGAAATCTTATAACATCTTAAGGCGTCATCGCGCTAATCGATAACTTGTTTCAGATGATTGAATGACTTAGAAACGGTGTGCTGATTCGACACTGATCTTTCGGCACCAGATCAGTATAATGTATTAGGTTTTTCAGCGTTCTAATAATCTAGGTTAATCATATAGCGTGTAGTCACTGGCCGCTGTAAATGCAACACATGTGCGGGGGAAAGCAAGCAGCGATCAATAAATGTGGGTATAATTTACCCTTGCTTTAAACAGAGAGCTTCACCACTAGACAATCAACAACATTCAATTTATAAATGGAAAATTGTTTTCACCGCTGGTGCGGCATAATATCAGATACATGATTGGTTATACGATTTGGTCGTTTGCAAATCAGCTAGTGTGTTTGGAATGGAATGGACAGAAATATTATTGTGCTGAATGACTATGCATTACGTGGTACATGCACATATGGTGTAACTGTGATGAAGATTATACACAAAAATGCATTTCTAAATGAAGATGTTGATTTGGGGAGTCATATTCTCCCCCGTCACTATGGCAACTAGAACAACGCGGTGGGACTAAATTTGAGTTGATGTAGCCAAAATGGTGGTCTCATAATGTTGATCACTTGTAAATATACATGTAATGAGAAATAAGGAAGCCGCACCCAGCAAGTCAATAATTCAAGGGACAAACTTTAATCTTGGCTTTAGATTCCAACCCAAAGAAGATATATTTAGAGTGATTCACAGACATCATACTATGCAGACTAAAAGGAATCAATATTAATAAAAGGAAAGGTCACAATTATCTCCACTTTAGATAAACTATCGTAGGAAAGAGTTCAAATTGGCTAAATGACCATAACAAGTAAAATTCATCCCGATTTACACGCAATCTGCTCATGAAAAGACATCTATTAATAATTAATACTCAAATATATTATCAATTCATGGAAATGGCACTAACCCTATACTTGTACATACATGTAATGATGTACACAGCAATACACTACATTAAACCTGGTTTAAATTTCAAAGCACAGTCAGGTGACTCTGTATACTTTCAGAGAAACAAATTCTTCAATTTACGACATCTAAATAACAAATAAATTTAACCTTACATTTCATTTGGCAGGTTCTGTGATAACAAATTGACAATCAATTCAGCATTTTATTCAATTAATTTAGCGCTAGATTAGTTAACATTCTAATAAATTGGCATTTAAACACAGCCAGTGCACATCGCACCCCACACCGGTAGCTTGTGTCATGGTTATATCAATTCAGCGTGGAGAGAGCGAGCCGTGTGAGATAAACAAGATTATTCACGGTGATGTGACGAGTGGGGGAGTGATGAGACCTCGACAGGGTGACGGATTCGCCTGATAATCATTAGGCTGGAGGTGTGGGGATGCTGGGAGAAGGATGAAGCTGGAGTGATGCTCACCCATCAGTAACCCGCGCACGTCCTAATCTCGCTTATTCTCATGCCAAGTCAGGGATGAGCCTCCAGTTACATCTGAGAGCAATCATGGTATCTGTTCGGCAAATCACGGCATCTCATACTTTAATCCCCATTGTTCGGGACATTGAAAGTGCGTATTAAAGGAGGATCACCACTCACATTAACCCAGAGTAGGTGAATATGGACAGGTAGACCTAACTAAAACAACAAATGATTAAACTGCATTTTTTCACGATGGGCTCCTGTGTTAAATATATTGACTCTATGCTATTATAGGTTAACCTAGTTTGGATGAAAAAGCCTTAGTTTGCTAATTTGGCCGTTCTGTCTTTGTTCACAAAGGATAAAGAGGCAGTGATTTTCCGCGTATGCAAACGTCCTTAACACCACAAGTAGATGTTCAACACCGGGGTATGGTTGGGGGCACGCAGAGAATGTCACAGGTTTAACCAAATTTGGCGATCAACCTGGCTCAGGCAAGAAGCTCTGAGACGCATGTTGATGTTTGGTCTGCTCTCAGCTGGAGAGGTGTCAAACCTGGGACAAGCCACGCCCTTGAGTACCACAACATGTTGCAGAATCTAAATGCACGCCTTATATGGAGTTGCATTTCCTCAAGCAGCAGACGAATACACTCAGATTCACAGTTCCTCCAAAGGATTTAGATAATCAACATAGTTCAAAGCATCTCAGGCAAATTCTTAGGCCGATTCGTAACAACTCAAACGTAACCAGCTGGCGTGGTTTTCAAATCATCTCAGTATTAAGTGAACTATCATGTCCTTAGCCGAGGGCAGGAAATAAGGTGCAACGGCTGGTCACGGACAAAACCCCGAACTCCAGGCTGTGGTGGAAATGCCAGAAGATCAAAGTCGGGATGTCGTCGGTTCACTATTTTCTAGCAATTCTAGGGACGCCGAAAATTTGAATTTTCAGCATGGATGATCACTTAAGGCCACTTTAGATAGCCAAGGATACTGTCAAACAGTGACAGGAGTGCTACAGAACGACATTTCGGAAATTCATTCTGGCAAGGGAGACGGTGGAAAAGTTATGAATGTTCCTATGAGAAAAAACAAAGTGATTCTCGAGAAATAGTTTCGACAAACCAACTCTTGAAATTCTCATTCTTTGTGACGCTGACCTTGACAGCCACACCAAATTAAAGAGTCAGACCCGCACTTGAGCATAACAACTAATCAATAGATGGTGTGACCCATCCAAGCAGCCATCATCAAACAAATGACAAGTTTTCATGCTGCCACCCCAGGCACACCGTAAACTCCGAGGTACCCTCAATCAGTCACAGGGCTATCATTCACCCTCCGTGCCACCGAAGCCAGCCAAAGCGCCGGGACTGATGCAGTTTCATTGATGTGGGATGAAGTTTGTTATCACCAATTTACAGCCGCCTTGATGCCGTCCACATGATACACATCTCAAATATCCAAAAGTGGTATCCAATCCAACAATGGGATAAATGTGAGCTAGTAATCGGTTGTTGTTCCCTGCGACAAATACACCGTGTTAAATGATGTTGCAAATAACCATTGCTGCTCCCTCTCAATGTCCGGCTTTAACAGGCATTGCAAAGATCCGCAATAAAGCCCCACAGGCTGTAAAGACGATGACAGGTGGACCAACTGCGCTAGCATGGATGAACTGCACCATGTTGGTGTGAGTGGGAGGGGAACCACAGAGGAAATGGCCTGGACAGGCAGTCCGTGATTGTGCTCGGAAGCAGCGAAGAGTCGTAATGAGACCGACTATTTCCCCCTCCTCAGACATCACCATTTGATCATCGAGCTTCAAAGAGCTTTCCTCAACACTCCCAGAAGGCCTGGCAGACGAGTTATGGTTGGCGGGAAATGGAAGTCCGCGCTCAAAGTTCACAGGTCACCGATTGCCATGACAAGGCCGCAATGTGTCAAATAGTTGTGGATATAAAGAGCATAAAGCTAACTCAAAACATGGGGATAAAGCATGATGAAAGCAGACTTTATTATCTAGTTGTATATGATGACCTGAATTCACCTTAGCTCAAATATTGCCCTATTCAATCCATTTCCCCTTTCTTGTTTAAGGGTACAAGTTGTCAACTGCTATAGCTGATAAATGGTTGAGAACTACCGGGGCATGCTTAATCAGCAGGCTGAGTAGAGTGACCTACATTCACCCGACTAAAATATTTCCCTATTCAATATGCCCCTGTCCTAACCAGTGTAGACCCGCATGCTTTCAACTGCTGACGTATTTGCCGAGTTAGCTTCAATGCTGAAAAATGGTCAAAAACTATGCTTAATAAGACGAGCTCCGACCGGTGAATCTACGTTTCTTTCACTCTGATTCGAGCATTTCACTAAAGGGCATTCCGATAGAGTACATCGACTCTATAAGCCTGTCAAGGTCGCCCGATTGCTTACTTAAACCCAATGTCAACCTTTGATGCAGGCTTTCCTATTATGCGCTCATAATGTTGGTGAAATGAATATGGATTACGGAAGGGAAATCATGGCTGAGGCATACAAGGTCTGGTCCAATTCACATCGATCACCAAAGCAATCTAAAATGATACTACCCTAATGTTAATTCAACTCCAATATGCCGGCAAATGATGTTCCATCCTCCTTTCTATAGCGCTGACAGTAAAGCCGTAGTCACAGAAGTTGCTGTCCCTTTTATTATAACTTATAATTGCATATTATAAATGTATAGGCATTAAGTCCAGTGGTACTGATTACTTAGAGGCGAAACGCATTAAATGGTAAACTCACTCTTACTAAACAGAGGATTCTCACAGATACACCTATGGGTTCTGTTTTCGGGTGATTTATTGACATTTGAACCATCGTTTGGGGAGTGCGAGATCAAATCAAATTATTTCACTCTTTAAGGATGAGCATCAAACGAGTCTTCTTTTAGATTGAGCCAGTGAGAAGTAACGACCTAAAAAGGCGCGCGACTCGAGTAGCTCACCTACACCACCATCGATTGGACCAATAGCCCGCTTGCCCGGAGGGAGGTTCACATCATGTTTACATTATGAAAACCACTACATCGAAATGCTTGGCAAAAAAACAGCGAGGCCAACAAATTGATTACCTCCTGAATACAGTGTTCGACAACCGTCTGTCTGGTCATAACCGCAAAATTGAGAAGGGAGGATCGGGGATCAATGGATCGGGTTCGTGTAATACAAAAAGGTGTAAAGGCGACATGAAGCTAACGGGGAGAATCTTCCAGGGGTAGTGCCGGAATAATGGCGGGAGTAGGTAGGATAAAAGAACTAAATTATGGACACAGCAATAGATGAGTGGGCGGTGAAGAAGGTGGCTGGACCGCCGCCCCTCACATAGATGACATTTACCGCACATCTCAGCGAAGTGATACACTCATTCCTGGTACATGTCTCCACCCGGGGAACACACAGGCGGGCGTCATTTATTCAAATAACTACAAATGGCTGTTCGTGCTGCCTTTAGAGACAAGTAAGAACAATACAATGGAATGGGACTGTATGCGGCCTACGCGAAAGAGTCACTGTGAGCGCAGCTCATGTGACTTATCTTGCCGACAAAACATTATCACTTATTCACACCTTAAAAGCAATAACACATGAGCGAGTTTCATTGCTGTATTGAGAATAGTTTCGAACACGACAAATATAGATGATGATGTCTCTGTTGTAATCCACATAAAAGCTGATAGTGTATAAGTATTAGCTCCGCCTGCTGCGTAATGATAAGTGTTCATATTCTCACATTTCCAGTCGACTGGGGGTACTGAGGGCACCCAGGCACCGCTAGCAATATTTTGTCCCCAAAACTGCTGTGCCGGTTAAAGACCTGAAATGATTCGATCATTTTTCTACTTTACGAGGAGAATTTACATGCCAAATCCACGTTATAGCACATTTGCGTGCTGATGAGGCTTGACTAGAAAAAGGTAGGCTCCGCTGACAATCGTAATGCAGTAATTTAGCATCGTATAGCAGTGAGGAGAGTCATCTGTAGTTTATCACTGCTGAGGCTGCTGTGGCTGCCGCTGTAATTGCCAGACTTTGGGCCTGCAGAGCGGAAGTTGCTCATCTCGTTTGTACAATTCACCTGACGTATATCTGACAATATGCACGCTCCACTTCCTTCCGGTGCGTTTCCTATGAATCGGGCGAGAATCACACATTCTTAAAATCGTGTAAATACAATGGAAAACGAGCGGGCAATATAGGAGTGGTGATAAACCAGGAATGGGTAGTAAATGCTTCTGTAAGCAGGAACAGACCTATTAAATCATGCATGTAGAGACAAGTTCGTCTGGTTGTCTAGGGGGCAAGGTGGCACCATTCGCGACAGCCTCTTCTACATAAATGCGAGTCTAAGCTATAAATAGCAGCTGCCTCTCCGCAGCCCCGGTAGTTAAAGCATTGAGACACATTTATGGCATCACCTAAATTGGAGCGTACGGAATTAGCGGGTAAAACTTCGCGGCACCTGGGTGAGATATGGAATCAGCAACAAATGTAACAATCAGTTGATTTCTATAAATCCCTATAGAACAGTCATATAAGGCGAATCTGCTCTTCCTGCTGTCGCTCTACCGAGAAACGACTTTTACATAATGAATTTTGCTTCGAGGGATGGTAATTTGAGAAAATGCCAGCTGTGTTTGTCCATATGATAATCTTGAGGATCTACATAAAGAACATGCAGTGTGTTCGCAAGCAGCAATTTTCCCTTTTACAGTGTGCAATTACAGATTGATGGCATTCCAGCTATGGAGAAAAAACAATGAAGACACTTGCCCGCAATGATGCGGCCCTCTCAGGACTTCCTGGTAAAGTGCGAAAATAGACGAGGTGCTGCAAGCATATATTCTGCTGAAGCACATGGCAGCCTTCCAATGCCAAAGGGCATGAAGGAACAAGGTTACAAGATCCAGGAACAAGGTGGAGGATATTGGAATCTCATTTTCTTCCGAGGCGTATATGATGGGTTGTTGGTCTGCCTAGAATCTATTAATAGTCGGCAACACTAGTGACAAGGGAACCAAGGGAATGGCAAACAACTACATGGTACACTTTTAATATGAAGCTGTCGCTGCATCAGGTAATTGTTTATGGATGAGAGGTATAATTGGACTCGGTTGCACGGAATGGCTGTTGGGCACATCAAGTCCAGTTTAAATTGGAAGAAAGGCGAGTATATGCCGTTATCAGCTTGGCTCTAAGCTAGAGTAGACATTGGACAAGGGCATTCATAGTAACGGTTTGAAAACCTTTTGTAAATTTACCAAAGGGATCGTTGGTATGTTCAACCCATCAAAAATATAAATAATACCAAATAATCTCCTAATTTATATAAATTAGGGTTTTTAGGGGGTCCTTAATTCTTTCTAAAAGAGCTAAGTAAAACTTATCTGCCCGTCACACTTGGTTTTTATGGCCAAAGTGGACAGGAAGTCTCAGCAGTCAACAGAGTTGCCGTTTCAAAAACAGCCAAAATCTTAATTGTAAACATCTGTTTTGGCCGAAAGTTATATACCAGGTAGTAAAATAAATTGTTGTATTTAATTATTTAAGATTTGGGGTCTATTAAACATATACTAATCAAAAAAACACTTGTTGTTAGTTCCGACTATGTCACGGGCATCTACCTACAATCACTGTCATGTAATGTAATGACACCATTGTCACGTCATAAAGTCGCCATTGTCACGTCATAAAGTCATTGTCACGTCACAAACGTCTAAATGTAGAGCCAAGCTGTGCGCATCTATGTGCGCTCCTCTCGTTTCTTAGATGAGAACGAGGCTAGGAGTAAAGGCGCCACCTGTAAGACAGTGGTAGTTAATGTGGAAACCCACACTCAATCCACGCAAAAATGATAACTACATTAATACATCTTGCCGAGGTTATAAAAACATAATATGCTGCTGCCGAAACATAACCATTCTCCCTTTTACTAACACGATTTGTCATTCAGACACGGGTGGCGAGGCTCCGGAGATCAGAGGAAAAAACTCTACTCCAATAATCCACACCCGTCCGTCAGGCATACACTGCTCGGGTGATGACTGCAGCGGCTAGCGATCTCCCTACAAATGAGGCGATCAATGCTAAAATACTAAGCAAAAGGATGACTTTCGTGAGATAATTTGGCAGTTGATGCCGAATGCGTGTGTTAGAATCTGTGAGACGCTCGGAGAGAATCGTCAAGCTGTGGGACTATACTGCTGAGTTAGACAGCTATTGTCATGGAAGCAGAGAGAGCTGAGAGTGACGTCAATGGCCGCCTGATATAATAGTGTCACATTATGACCATTATCCCTAATGAGTCTCCCGTGTAAAGAAATTCGCAATATCGAGTGACACCGGGAATATTCAGGCGCTACATCACATCGACATAGTGTGTGTGGAAACATACACGTACATAATGGATGTACAACTTACAGTCTTGATGCTGGCGCGAGTACCTCGCATCTGAGTTGATATATCTGTATGTGTATGTCAATATCTGAACATCCAATGAACATTCACAATACATGTACATGGTAATCAAAATTGTATGAAACCAAAACACAATTCAATTTGAAGCACAATTGGACATACGCTTGTATAATGAAGGATAGCACTAGATAAAGGTCGACCACCTGCTCGTACAATGCACAGTGTAATGTAGAAATGGTATTAGTTGGAAGGGAATCCGCAGATAATTGTATATATGTACTCCTATGTGAAGAGAATTACTTGGTCATCTGCCGCATTAACTGCTTCCATTTACACAATGTTCAGATATATTTCAGCATGCACATTCACAATACATGCATATTGATCAGCATGCATATTCACAATACAATGTACATGCATATTGATAAAGCACGTTTCATTAAATATACATGATTAATTCTGTAAAACCGCTTATTGCACAATAATACATTATAACAACAAAGTTTGGGTTTCAAACCCCACTGTCAATGATACAATACTACATTACCTACAATCGCGCAACAAATTTCAAATTCAGTGACTCTTTACAATAGAATGTATGTATTTTCGGAATAATGACTGTTGATTTCTCTATAAAATACAACTATTTGGAATGTCTAATAACATACTTACACGGAAAGCAAAACGTGCGTTGAAAACACTTCCGGCTTAACCAAAGTTGGCTCTGAATGTGGCCACGGACTATGGGGGTACATGTACATGATTAATAAAAATAGCATTAACGGCTGATATAGCCTAAGGGGAAACACGACAAGAAACGGCGATAATGAATTATCTGAGATTTTGTACTTAAACTTGAACTTCAGTTTTTATGGTCATGTCTTGCTGTATGGGACTTAAATAAGAAAACGTATCGACAGATGTTAGTTACTGAATGAATAACAATGTTATAACCGTGTCTTGAAATTGACATAAATAAATAACGACATAAGTTCCACAAAGTCCGCAATATTACACACTATTCTAACATCTTCGGACGATAAAACCATGGACCAACTACTTCCTGACAATCAGTTAATCAAACGCTCAGCATTGAATTGAACATCACTGTTTTAGAATGTCTGAACCATGAACACTTGAGGCACCACGTGTTCTTTGAAACAAATATGACTGATGTAGGCTAAACCCCGGTGGTAAAAATTCCAAGGTGATATAGACGGCGGATATCAAGAGATTGATGTCAAAGTGCCAAACATTTGGAAAGCTATAGCACCCTGAAGCTTTCTTTTCCTACCCTATGGTTCGGGATCAAGCTATAGACGATTGCCTGCAACATTAATTTTCTCTGATTGGAAATTAATGACAGACCAGCAATCAAAGCAGTTTCCATGTTCGCGGCTTCTAACCATATCGAGCCGGGAAGATTTATCAGCTGACTAGTTTTCTGTTTCTCACTGTGGGATCTAGCATGATGATTGAACGGTACAAGCGTCTGAGCCCTGTTTACTCAATCGTACCACTTCTTGTGAGAGCATCTCCAGGTCCTGCAAGAATAGAGAGATTGAAGATGGATACATGTATATTTGAAGAATGAACAACTCGCACATGAGAACACATAAAGTGCGAGAGATTTTCTTTTTCTTTACATGACATATCATTTTCCAAAAACAATAAGTGGGTTTAAATTTGCTGAAAACTCGTGGATATAATTACAACGAATGAACAAGATGCTATAGAATTATACATATAAGCTTGAAGCAGCATCGCCTGAAACTTACAGCGAACGAGACATATATGGGCACAATATAGCAAGAAATAATTGCCAACCAATCGTTATATATCAACCTTTATGGCGCAATTATTGACGGGATTCCAGAAAGAGGATTGGAGGAAAACCTGTAGTAAATGGCAACAAGTTTCATCGAGTATAACGAGAGTTGAATGATGCAATGACTCCGGCTTAACAAAACATCGATAATCAGTCGTGTAGAACAAGGCAAATTCCAAGGCTACACATCACAAATTTCACATGAAATTGCACTCTAATTCCACCAATTCCCCATAATGATAGCAAATATAGCGGTGACTAGCCAACCATTAGACTTTCTTCTGATTTATGGCGAGATTTTCTGAAGTCCTCCCCTGAGATTTGATAAAGTCTCACACTAGAGTGGAGCAAAGCAGGAGAGGTCCCAGTTAGCACATTACTCAATCGTGAAACTGTCGAGCGTCCTGGTAGCGAACATAGAACATTCAAAGGTATGTAGACATGACATTTTCATTGGGCTGTCCACCACTCTAATCCATTACTTGTAAAAAACAAAGCCACATTTTGGTTCCAGCCATAATTCTTTCATCATATGGAATGTGTAGATTCTGATTGATACCGTCCGTTCGGCGTCAAGCGATTTATCATAGAACAAATACTAAAAACTATAGAAGCAAAAATGTAATCCCAATTTATCTACAGCCTGCGAAGTTCTATTTTCTGATAAAGCGCAAGATCTATTCAGAAGGTTTAATAAATTATCTCATACATTGATTCCATTGGTTTATATTTCACACTAAACAGATCAGCGGTTCGTATCTGATTCAAGATTTAGAAATTATCATTTCATCGTAACTAATTAATAGAACAACTTGCCAATTTCAAGAAATTTAAATCCGTGTGTTAGTAGATACAAGAATCCCTAAGGTATGGAGAATAAGCACGATGATACACTTATCATGAGACACTGACAGATTATCCCCGGGCGACAGTCTCTTGCCTTGGGCCGTTGACCTAAATATATTATGATATATCACACCCAAGATAGCTTGGACAGCTCGGGAAAAAGTTATAGTTCCCATGGTATAGATCGAAATATAGTATTCGCTATACTCTTAAGTATTTAACTATCAAACTAAAAATCATCAGATCGAAGGTTTTATCTTTTTCCAACCAACCGTTGTTTCACCGATTTAAGAATTGTTGAACTACCCATGACCTCTTATCGAATTAGTCGAGTCTAAATATAAAATAATTAAAGTTTCCTGCCACGACAGGAGCTTATTCGGCAGACAAATCGTGGTCAAGGTATTCATGACAATGCGTCAAACACACATCTGCGGCTTCAGACCTGTCAATATTCACGCTTACCGCCTGGCCTGTTTAAATTCCGCCAGGGTTCATGCACTTTCCATCAATTTCAGCTGTGAGCAGAAAAATCCATGGACTGGCTACCAATTGTGCAGAACAGAGCAGTTGCACAAAAGTCGCCTGGGGAGGATTTGTGGTGGCGATGAGTGCTAAAGAGATGTGCTTGCTTTTAATAAGGAAAATGTCTCCTTTAGACAAATGCTCCTTTTTGCAGAATATCCCATGTTGGTATGTCATCCTAACTGTAACAGTCAGTCAACTGCCCAATGGAGGTCAATCGATACATCGCGTGTCAAACGTTATAGTTATATATGGCTTATATGATACGAGCCCCGGGGAAGAGTACCCCTAGGGTAAAAAAATACTCATTGAAATAAAGAATTGATGCCGGTTCTCCCATTCTTTGTGTTTCTGATCAGATAAATTACCATTGGAAGGGTGACGGGTAGAAACGGATCTGGATGGGTTAATTGGTGAATGATAAGATTAGAGTGGACGTCTCCGAGAGTGTAACCGAGTCTCCTCCCCAAATAACAGGATTAGGTGGGATCAGACGGGTCAGTACATGTCACTAATATCACATTATACACAATTTTATGGGCCGCCCAAACTCTAGACGTTGAGTTTTCGTATGTGACAAAGTGTCAATGGGAAAACCTGCGAGTCTCTTGAACACAGAGGATGGATAGACAAAAGAAGAGAAATGAGGGCCTACTCGCTTTCCTGCTCGCATACCTGATACTAAGATAACGCTGAGCGAGCTCTTTCAGGTGCTTGCTTCCAAAGGCGAAGAAACATTATTATTTAAGGTCATGGCATCAACTATTCATAATCCTAAGTGGCAGTCTTCAGTGTATCTAAGAATTGACTTCCATCATCTACCTCTGCTAATTTGCAAGCCTTTTTTCATATGGTTTGGTAACTAACAGCAAACATGCTAGTATTAATGATTTTACTACTGGAGACTAGATGAAAGGAGGAGAGGGGGAAACAATGGAGTATTGGGAAGAATAGATGATGTGAGGTCAAAGGGACCCGATATTGGCACGGGTGTGCTGCAATTTATGGCACCAGGAGGTTAAGGTTTCTCTGAGCAATTTGATTACCAGGTTTATTGACCAAATCGAGGTCGACACGACTCTTACCGAGAGCATATTGACGGCAGATAATAATTGCAAGCACTGCCATGTATTGCCGCCTAGGCAACACCTTTATGGAAAGTCGGCAGTTTTATACCTGGGGTTCTAACATCTTTTAGATAGAGGTCAACGCTGAGTTGATCAGACGTCAGGTTAAGAAACAGCTTGCAAATATGAAGAAAAAAAATAGGCAGATAATTCCAAAGTTTGACAATGGGCTGCCTTTTCTTGTAAATGTAGTGCCAAATATAGCATATATCCAATAGGACATAATTATGTAGCCACATTTAACCTACAATTCAAGCTTTACAGTAGCTTTCATTGGGGCTTAAGTCATTGGGTTGTGCGAACTACAGTTTGGCTTAACCTAGAAAAAAGACGACTGTGGCATTGCACGGTGAAAGAAAGTTGATACAGTGCCTCCTTTTGTAAGGCTATCATGAGCTAACCATTCATTTTCCATACATGTCCAGGAGGTATAATCTACAAACTCTCATCTTGTCATATCCAAAGTCAGTGAGATACATCAACACCTGCGACAATCTAATTGTAACACACTGGGTAAGGTATTTTGTAGATCCTACATTAATTTTTTTCTATTTATAGCTACACGTCGGTTAGTTTGAGCCGATGTGTTACATGTGTTACAAGAAAGAGTATTTGCACCAATATAAAGCTTCGATGAGGTCAGATATAGAAGCTTGTTTGATAGCGTACAGTCCACAAGAAGTGTTTTTGTTTAGATGGCAATGGGAGGCATCTGCAAGATTTCCCATGACGAAGCATACCATTTTACACATTTAAATTGGGAGGACAGCATCAGCCTGACCTTGAACGCAGCTCATAAAATTCACTTAAATACGACAGCAAATGCTGCCAATAAGCTCTTGGGAGTTCCAGCTAATAGACGGGAGTCAATAAAGAAACGGGTGCTGGGAAAAATTAAGTGACTGTTATGTTTTATGGCGGTTGAGTAAAATCATTAGCTTTAAAAGGTTAAATAAAAGCAAAAAACAATGCACGTGCATTGACTGAAATATTTCTCGTATACAAATGATACAATTTTCATATAAGTGCGTTAATTTCTTAATTGAATTAAAATCGGAAATCTAAATTCTTCAACCCGGTGGGAGAGGCGCATGTTTTGGATCAAAAAGACCGACCAACTGGTGATTATCGAGGACTACAGCCAGCACATAGGTGTCGGCACCGCGAGGTCTCCTCTGGCCAACCCATGACCAAACAAGGATATGACTTTCCATCCCTCGCCCACTGACAGCGGTGAATTAGGCATCACACTCAAGTTTCACCAGAGTGCGAGTTCGCCGTTGTAGCTGCTCCATTATGCTTGTTTATGGGACTTGAGACAACTGGAAGGTGCCATCGAAGCACACATTGCCACCTCGGTCGGGCGTTTATATGAACAAAGGTGTATGACTGGTCACGGGTGCACCGGCTATCCGGAGGGAGACGACTTGCAATGCAAACAACATAAACGCCGCATCAATCTAAATCAGGCTCGATCGCAAGCATTCTTTGTCGATAACCGACTTCAGGCATCAGGTCATTAAAGCACGAATCAATCACCTTCGCTCACCACATTTAGCTAAGCCCTCTAATGGTGACTTTGCTCACCTAATCCGCAGACTTCGCACAGACACTCGAGCTTAGACTATATTCATAAATTAGATAAACACAATGCAACTCCTGCAAACTGTATACCTGCATTATTGAAAAGGACGGAATCGTTATGGGTTTCATTTGGGCATGTGATGGCCAATAAGTCTATTGATGAGCTGCTTTACTACATCCCTTTACATTAACACGCTAACCTTTACCCACAACAATCAAATATTGAGTTGTTATTGGGTGAATAAGTAACCGAAACAAATGCCGGGGCAGTTATAGATGGCTCCTATTTGACCTAGATAAGTAATCTCTATTGAGCCGATGATACATTATAATGCCATAAATAGATTACCCCTTTATTAAACGAAGTTGATTGGAATCGTTCCTTCCCGTTCTGAAAACACAGATGGATGAACACATTGCATGGAGTATGAAGTTCGGGTCAATGAGCAAGAGATGTCACCACTGCTACCGACCATCTTGCCCCTGGTCCAGATTGCAGCCCCCTGAACCGTGCCTAGGAAGCTCGCATCCCGTGGGAAAGGCCAATCCCGTGTCAGTCTGGTCAGAGAGGTTAACACAGCCTCGAGCTCCTCTCGGCGGCCCCTCACTTGGCTAGCCCCAGCGGACTGTGATAAGACTGGAGACCTGCCAATAAATAAAGCCTCCCCTGGCCCCGAGGCAATGCAATCGCATACCAACCCAGACCCGCAAATCAATGAGTATTAAGCCATGAAATAAATCAGTGGGTGTTTGTAAAGATCTTCCCCCCACTTGATGATCGGTTCGACCGGAGTTAAAACCACATGTCATTGCATAAATACCCTACTGGCAGCGGGGGCTGCCGCACCCGGCCTCGAGCATCGATATCGTCCTCAAGCTGTGAGCAGGGCCGAACCATCCGCCTACGTGCATACAAACCGCGGTTTAAAGCTTCTGAAAGACGCTTATTTCACCATGCTAATCCTAAATGTAATCGTTACATTTACGATTCCCTAGATCGTATATCGATATGTATATGTTTGTACCGCAAACAAGTTGGTTACGATTGATTATACCATGAGGTGGTCGTCAGAGTCACCGTGTGCATGCATAATTGACATAGAAAGACGACAGAAGCAACCATCTTGACTTAGCTTAGCAGTGCTGCCAGAGCAAAGTTTGAAACGCAGCCATATGGTGCACTACTTAATACGAATTAGATGCAGCGATAGCGACTTCTTGTATTAATTTGCATGAAGTCGCATACAATAAGCCAGAGTGGAACTAAATATGCCCAAACCTATTTAACAAAAAGTAAAAGGATGTCACTTAAGAAGATAACGATTGGATGCCGAAGGTTTGAAACTAGTCATCCTCGATCCAGTTCACGAAGGCTTTACCCATTTGTGCTTATGTTGGCTGCCAGACAAATCAGCAAGTCATATACCCAATTAACCCCAGAACAAACTTATGAAAGGATTAATTATTCAACTCCCTAATGTTTATTCCCACCTCAACAGTTTTCAGTATGACAGTTATACCAATCCAGGAAAGATTCAATATTGAAATTGAGACTCAATCGAAACTAACTATGATATAATCCCTACCATGCAGTATGGGATGGGATTGGCGTTCGAATACGGGGAACTATATAAAACAACCTGCCATTATGTCTATTTCATGCCGCTTTCCCCAAATTGCTACAAGTCACGCCAAAGCTACCAGGCCCGTAAAAACAAAATATCCCATTCGTTCACACTTGAGCACTTGTCGAATACAATGTGTCAATGTCCTCTTAATCGCATTAGGGATGCTTTTGTATTGTGTATTACAATTGTACTTGTGCACTGCCAGAGCAGAGCTTAGCATCCTGCAATATGGAAGATTAGCAGAACCATGTGGAAACAAAGCATGATGCATTAAAGAAGAATATGGCGTTAAGACACGCAATACTCGAGCTTTATCACTTCATATATCATATTTAAGAAGCCACGCCAATGATGAAAATATCGATTCATTAGCTTTTTAAAACAAACAATTTTAAGCTTATATAGACGCACAAATAAAAAATACCATGCAGAACGGAGCCTAGTCATGGCTGACTGAAATAAATTAGTTGCACGAGGCTGGTATAAAGACAGGGTCGACATAAAAACAACAATCCAATACGTCATGGAGCACGGTTAAAAATGTCTGCGCTTTGTTACTTGACAGTGCAACGCTGATGACAGGCGACAGAATGCAGCAATCAACTACTGCCTCACACACGGGACATTTACCAGCTAAATAAACCGGGTTTCTTCTCTCTAAGTCTTAAGACGTTTTTATTGGAGAATCTTCCATGCACTAAATCGCCTAAATTTGACAAATAACATATTGAGCGTGTCTTGTGGCGCAGTAACTAGAACGAAACCCACTGCTCTTCGCAAGATAATGGCCTCTTAATGACATGACAGTAGACATCCTAGGAGACGAACACAGCTTAATTGGGTAGATTTCACACGGAGCAGTCACATCAGTCAGAAAGAAATTTGTGGCTAATTGCCTTGTGTTTTTATCACGTAAGAAGCGTCTCACAAGGAAACAAAGCCAATCAAGATGAACAGTCCGAGACGAACTCAGACAGAACAATTTCAATGGTCCTTATCTCAAACTCATTACAGGCGCTCTTTGCTTTAATATGTTGTGAATGCACATAGTTACTTGTTTATGCTTAATACTACTAAACAATTCTAACTCTCGTAAGCGTGTAGTTTATTTATTCGCAATATTAAAGTAGAATACCTTCTGTAAATGCATGTTCTTGGTGAGCGTTTCTTCCAGCATCCGCTGTAATTTCCGGTTCATGTCTTTGAGGTTCTCATCTCCTTTGTCTTTTACAAAATCAACAACTCTTTTTAGCGTTATCTTGTCCTGGGACGGCGACTGCACTATGTGGTCTGTGATAAATAAATGTAACGCCGTTAGAATACACCAGCAAATATTAAAAGCATTTGAGGTGAAAGCGCCAATTAATAAGCATGAGCAATACTGACCTTTTCCGTTCATCACATAGTGCTCAATTATGGCAGTCTTCTTGAGTAGATCATCCGCCATCGCGGCATTACTTGATTCCAAGTGGTTTACCTGTAAAGAGTAAAACATTTCAATACAGCGATGTTAAAATGGAGAAGCAAAAATCAAAGGGATTTATAATATCGTTTTACTGTTCAACACAGAGGCGTCGGGGTCATAATTATACTACTCTAACACAGGCATGTACATCTACACAAACACAGGAGTAAAAACGTAGAAGCAAATTACTGCTTTGAAGTAGTCGTGTTCAGAAGTAAAATTAAACTACCGTTATACGTTAACTTACTTTCTCCTCCACATTCCATTTCTCCTGCTGAACTTCCGACAACCGCGTCAGAAGATTTGTGTTCTCCTGTTCTAGAATACCACTATTACTTTCTTCTTCTGGGGTCTAAAATATATAGGAAGCGTTGAATTAAACGTTGTTAGCTCAAAACTTGCATTAGGGCACCTGTAAATGCATTCTTAGGTTGCTAGTACCGTAGCAAGTCCACTTTGATCTTTGCTTATTCCGCTAGCACTCCACGATCCCACTGAACTATTGTCACCCTTATACCTGTCATTAGGATCGGCTGGTCTGAATAAGTCTTCAACGGCTGGAAGTACAAACATTGCACAAATTGAAGAATGTGTATTATTGAGACAATATTCTACAACTATTCGGAAGCTCAGTTAATACAATGTAAGAATAGCTTTTAACCAGAAGTTGTTCTTACATTGTCTGCTTCTGTTATCAGCGGCGAGCAGCTCCTGTAACCTGTCCTGTAATCTATCACCCCGCTTTCTCTCTGCTTGTAATTGTCTTTTCAGGTCTTTTAACTGGATATTAAGAAGATCAGGAATGAAATAAGTGGTTTTCAATTTTTTTAATTCAGCTAGTTAAACTGAGCAATCCAGTTTTACCATAGTCATTCCTTTCTTTTCGTGGATTTTCTTTTCATTCACACCATCTTTTACTTTCTGGAAAATAAAGAATATATGAGATACATTTTGTAGGTTTATCAACGAACGATTGCCTGGGTAGTGGTGAATACGAAAACGCGTGTACATATAAACAACATATCGATGTTTAACTAACTTGATTAAGACCATTAATAGAGTCGTTCAGTTCATCTTTGTCCTTATTTAATTGTTCTATCTCTTCCTCCTTTTTCTGCAGGTAGAAATGAAACATTGTTGAATGGAATCCTATTCCCGCGACACTTCCGCGACAAAATTCAGATTTACGACGAATTGATAAAATAATATACCTCCATATCTAGAACATGATTGTTTTTTATGTCTTGTATCGCGTCTTCGTGTTCATGGATGCTAGTCTCTAATATTGAGGCATGTTCCTCCTTAGTCGCTTTCAATGAATCTTCGACCTCATTCAACCTTCTCTCGAGCCAGCCTTTAGTGTTCTCTAAACTAGTGGCTTGTGATTTTACTAGCTCTAATTCTTCTTTGATGTCCTCTAGTTCTGCTACTGTTCTCTGGAAAACATAAATGAGGGCACAATAGTGTTCAGCATGCGGACAGGCGAGATCGACGTCACTCTTTCTCAAGATTTAATTTTCACCGAAGAAACAACTTTTTGAGTTTCTTCTCTTCAATTATCTTCACCTAAAACAACTTACATGTAGCTCTTCAAGTTCTGTTGTTAACTTCTCCACTTCCTTGTTATGTTTTTCTTCCATAGATTTCATTTGCTCGCGATGTTGGTCGCTTTCTTCTTGGTATTTGATCGCTAACTCGTCTAACAGCACTTTCCGTTTCTCAGCGACCTAGCAGGACAATAACTCAAAATTACCTATAAAATTCACAAATCACAAATGCATGCACGTGGTTGTGTACAATATACATATGTAGTATATTAGCACATGGAATTAGTACCTACCCTATTAGCTTCTTGAAGGGCTTGGATTTGTTTATCCCGATCTTGTTGAAGGGCGTTAGTCTGTTCTAAGGTGGCGGCTTGAACACTATACGCTTCGTTTAACTGTGCCTGTAAATCTGCGACAGATTTCTTGGCAGTTTGTTCTTGACTTTGTAATTCTTGGAGCTGACTTTGAAACTGAAGATTTTTTTCGCTCAGAACTTGATTATTTTCAACACTTGATTCATCAACCTGTGTTTCTAGTGATGACACCAGATACTCTAATTCCTGGATACGACTGTTGGATTTCTCTTCATAATCTTTCATTACCTAATATTGTTATTGGAAAAAATGTAAAAATAACACCATGGTAAATACCCAATTCGTTAAAATGAGAAACGCTCTACACCAAGAGTTATCTTGCATACCTCATTGCATTGGGAAATCTCAGATTGAAGCTTTCCTGTTTGGCCTTTAAGAGTATCGATCTGGGTGTTCTTAGTACCTTCAACCTCCTCTAATTTCAAACTGAAAAAGATGCTATAGAAATGTATGCCTTGACAAGCATAAACAGCTATTGCATTTATAGATTACTTTTCGATAAAAGCTATCTACTAAACTTAATTATAACAAAATTGTACATTTACTGCAAACAAGTCATGAAAATATGAAAAATTCTCTCTAAATATATTCATGCTATTCATCAAAAACCCTCTTTTAGAAATGGATCTTTAAAACGATAGAGGGATAAATATCCCCATTACAGTGGTAAGCTTTGGTGATGCGATCGGTGGCGTAAATCTAGATTTCCTATTCAGAATATGTATCTACAAAAAACATTGAAATCGAGCAACGTTCTTAATATTTAGGTGGCTTCGTTGTTATTGAATTGTAGAACTCGTAAATGTCAGTAAGTGATATCATAGCATTAGATATGAGACGTGAAGCGGTAACATTCAAATTGCAGTAAGCAATAATACAGAAATAATAACTTTTTAAGAAGTTGTACAACAAATTGCCAATGACATGCAAATGTTCTATGGTATGCCAATTTAACCCACAGCGAATGGCAAGTACTCACTTATGGACTTGCCTTAGAAAGCTTTGGGAAGGCAATATTTCTTTAAATGAATATCATGGAACTCGACAAAACAGTTATTGGGGGTTTTCATTGTATAAGACAGACAATCTAGGTTTGGGTTCAACTTTTAATGAAAATGGTAGGGTGATTTTAGTTAAACTCATATGCGGACAATTCCAGTATGACTTGCAAATATTCGCAAAATAACGATGTCCATATATGCCGACAAACTAAATTTGGAATAGCATGATGCACAACATTAAAATCACGGACTGCTGTGTAGCAAACACATTTGAAATTAGAACAAATATGAATAACTTCGTCGTACCGTGTGCCTGCCATGCATATAAAAGCTACGGGCACGCCCACATGTTATAAAGTGATAAATATAAGTACGAGAAATTTGTCATTGACAATCTTTTACCTTAGCTCACTGTAAAGTTTCTCCTTTTCGTCCTGCAGCTGAACCAGGCTGGGTAAAAAACCATAAAATTCTCTTCAATCTATGATTATACAAAAGGTTAAAGCCACGGATCATTTCACCCGGTCGTCCGTATTTAACTCTATTACATACCTTTCTTGTTTTTTCTTGTACTTTTCTGATAACTTCTCCACTTCGTCTTGTAAAGATCTAACTTGGTCATTTACTGATTTCTGCAATATGTATCAATAGATGTAAACTACACGAGCTTTCCTTCTTGTTGACCACTTCAGAAGAAAGTTAAATTTTTACATATTTTCGTGCATGACTATTGACTCAAGTACCTCAGACGAATACATTTCTTCTTTCAAAATACGTTTTTCCTCTCTTTCGGTGTCCAAATTCAACCTGAGATCTGTAAGATTTTCAACACAGTTACACTTTAGAAAATTGTCCAGATCTTTTCAAATATTTAGAGAAAACAATCAAGCATTGTAGACTAGAAATCACGTATATACTGGTAAGGCATAAAGTTATGAGAACGTAATTCAGCTCACCATTAATCTCTTTACTTAGCTCCTCGATTTGCGAAGAAAGACTTCGACCGCTCATAGATATCTGATGAATAAGCTTTTGGTTACTCTCCCCCGATGAGACTTCCGAATCTGTTCCATCGACGTTGGTCTGTCCATCATGAGAGAGTTCTGGGTCAGACTGTCCCTCAACGGTTCTGTCCTCACTGATGAGAAGAAATAATTGAAAATTTGGAAAATCTACAGTGGTAACTAGAACAACATTTGAAGAAATTGTACTCACTTGCTTCCTTCCCCGACGGGTGTGCCTCTCTGGCCGGATAGCTTGACACACTGAGCTTCTAAATCTGTGATGGTCAGTCTGAGACTGGTTAACTCGTTCTCATATTTCTCTTGGCATGCTACAAAATGATTAAGTAGCTGTCAAACACGTAACTATATATTCAACTGCATTAATGGCAGGGTCTAAAAAATAGTTTGTACATAAAGAAACAACGTGCGAATAGAACGGCACATGTAAAACTCACATGATAAGTTTTTCTGGAGGGCTGAGTTTTGGGCTTGCAATCTTCGAATATCATCATCTTGTTTACAAGAACCCTGTTTTTCTTGAGAAGTAGACCCCGATAATTTGAGGGAAGCGTTCTCTTTCTCAAGATTTTCGTTTACGGTTACGAGCTAAGGAAATTATTTACATAATTATGGGAAATTAGAGGGTCTATCACATGCTACAATTTATACATTAGTTGTTTATTTTGATATGTGTGAAAGAGTTTAGCATTACCTGTCCTAGTTCTTGCATCAACGTTTCATTTTGTAGTCTGAACTCTTCTTCCTGACTAATTAACTTCCTCTGAATGCTATCACTCTCCAGAATCAGCTGTTCAACTTCCTAGACAAGATAATGAAATTTCCATGTACCGGTAATACAATAATGCGCATCTACACCAATGTAAACACGTAGCTAATTCCAGCAAAAGCATATAGCTTACCTTTGCCTTCTTACTCTTACTAACTGCCTACAAGTTTTAAAATATACATTAGATTAGTATGTGCATAGTGGGCAAGACAGTCGTCTGCTGTTAAAATCTATTATTCATTTGACAGACAGTTTCGATATAGGCCTTCCATAAATGCAATTAAATTACAAACCTTTGCAGCTCTCTGATATTCCCGATCCAGAGATTCATACTGTCCTCTCAGACTTTGCAGCTCTGAAAGCAAGTATAATAAATTGGGTGTCTTTGCGTCTGCGGTCTCGTCGAGGGAATAAAATTCATTCCCTCGGCGGTCATGGATTTAAATGCAATTAGTGACGGATGATCGCCCAAATTCGTCACTAATTGCTATACTGAATTCCTTTGATCTGTGCGAAGTTGATGTACAACTTCGCACGAAATATCCGCAGGAAACGCACGTAAATGATCCGGCGATATCTGTTGATAAATGATGACAAAACAACTGAATCGTGACAGACTATCGACGGGATGACGGACATTTAAATCCATGACCGCCGAGGGAATGAATTTTATTCCCTCGGCGAGACCGCCGACGCAAAGACTCCCTAATAAATTTACGACTACCCGGTATACGACATGCACAGGGGTTCTCTAATTTTAAGTGATGGTTTCATACCCCTGTATAAGAAAAAGCGGCATACCTCTATCTTGTCTCGCACATTTATCTCCTACTTGGTAATTTTGTTCCCGTAGTTCCAACAACTGCAACTACAAATTGAAAAAAACCCAATGCAAGGCTCTTAGTTTACATATGGGAAGGCAGTATTGATCAGATGCTGGGGGAATGCACACAGGAGAGATGTTAACATCCATAATCATTTTATCCTGGATTTAAGTGTGCGTTAAGAAAAATACAATGGTGCTGTGCAAATCATGACTCAACATCTGTAAATTGTTCGTGATTTGAATCACTCGTTTCCAAAGTTCATTCAGGCTTTCCTTGGTAATTTATTACAACTTGATTCGTGTTATTACGTTGTACCTGCATACAGGTAGGGTACCCTAAATGAACGCTGGTAAGCTGCTAATCTTATCGGTGTAACATGAAAGATTCTGTTTGAATAGCAGTGTAACCATCGTATGAAAAGCCCTGGAACATCGCATTGAATTCAAATGGATTCAAGACAATTCAATATTGGTGGATCCGTTTTAAGGATCGACGTCAAAATCAGCAGATGATCAGGGAAGATAGTTGGTAATGGGGGAGTGGCATACGTCCCTCCTCTGATGGTCTGGCCACTCAAATTAGCGCATAACAACTTCCATCATATAGTTGAAATGTCATGAATCATATATAACATTTCAGTACCTATGGTTACATATTTTGGGAGAATATAATGGCAAAATTACCTGCATCCGAGTGAATTCATCATCCGACAAGGACGACGCCATATTGAAACTTTGACGTTTGTGTTGTGGTTTGAAATCGAGGCTGTCAAAATAAATGTGTCTTCCCAGCTGACTGAGCCGGGCTCGCTCCAAGGTAAAAGTCAACTCGAACCTGTGGATAACCGGAGGTTTCCTTATCTTACTAATTGCAAAAGATTAATTCGATTGTGCTCAACAAGCTCTCACATAATTTAGTTATTAATAATCGTGATAAAGTGCCAATATTGCAAAGAGTTCCATTTATCGCTCATGTATGTATCTGTTTCCTTGATATCAAGTATTGAGTCGAGTATTGCCCAGAAGCTTCAGCACTCAGGGCACAATAGACGACCCCCACATGCATTGGAGACAGAATGACCATATACCACTGGATTAGAGTGGAGTCACATAGGGCAGCTTGGAAAATATATTATTCAATTTTCAACAACGTTCGTTAGCGCATATCAAAATATAGAATTCTTGTATGACTGTTTTTTATTTGGCAGAGGTTATATCCACAG
>JAXGGS010553137.1:0-10641 GCA_035585475.1 Armandia brevis | reverse complement strand
GCTCCTGCCGGACCCCCAGCTAATCCTCCCAAAACAGCCCCACCAACTACAGCGGCTCCTTCTACGGCTTTACCAGCGTAGTAATAACCATCTGCGGTACCATAGCTGCTAGATCTACTTTGACTCATCTGCAATAAAGGAAACAATATTTTCATGAGGCATTGACTTTCCATAATAACTTAAGATGCTGATATACTGTGTTCAAACTTTAATTAGTTGATGTGCAATCACCTCCGTAATTATCCTCAATTCACATTATTAGTCAGTTTAGAGTAAAGATTTACCTTTAATTGCGTTTGATCCCCCACAAATCTAAGAGTCGATATCGTCAAGGAGAAGGTTGTAGTGGCTCCTTAGCATAACCGCTATTTATACTATCGCTCGGAGCCTACGTGACGAGATTGAATCAATATTCAAGTGGTAAAGTGATTTTATGAAAGTATGTTGTGGTAAAACGCTCGAGTCGCAGAGGGGGGCTAGGCAAACAAGAGAAATAAGTATCATCAAATAGAATACAAAACACATTCAGAACAAGTCTTCTGATTCCGAGATTCCGAGTCAACCGTCACTGTGTTTGTCGTTGATAGTACAAAGGACAAAACAAAATGGAGTCTACGTGACTGGAATGATTTAAAATATCGGACATCGACTTCAAGTGATTTTAGGAAAGTAAGTTGTGGTAAAACGTCTGAGAAGCACAGGGTCCTTGCTTTCAGTGCGTGGCAAATATGTCCCTAAATTCCGCACGTGGATTTTAGACTTATTGATTTTATGAAAGTAGGTTGTGTTTAAACGCTTTTAAGAAATGTCCAGTGAGGCATAGATAACAGACTTAATTTCCAAACCAAGATACATTTGTGTTTATCATTATTATCACAATTTTAATGAATCGGCATCTGAGCGATTTGTATAAAACAGAGACTACCTTTAATCCGACCAGGAACCATGACTGTAAATGGTGAGAAAATGGGGGAGATTTTTTAGGCAAACTTTCTTTTTGGCACAATTGATGCGCTTGTGCCAAAGTTTTAAAATGAATCATGGTTGAAATCCATTGTACTGATTCAATTCATATTCTGTTTCTGCATGAACTTTATATGAACAAATTGAAATATATTTGTTAATGTGAACAATATTATCTATCTTAAATTATTTACTAAAAATTGGGGCCTTGCATAGACGATAAGCCGGTAATACATAACAAAAAAGATTATATGTTGACAGCATGTGCCTGGTACATGGGGCGACTTTTTGGAGGCCAGATTTACATGAGCGGGTATGCTTTTAGGCTAGATTTACATGAGCGGACATTTTTTTAGCGCAGATGAGTGGGGCGTTATTTCATGCAATTTACATGGGTGGGTCTGTTTTTGGGCCAGATTTACATGAGTGGGTTTGTTTTCGGGCCAGAACATTTGAAAGGTTTGAGGTAATTTTTCTCATATTCGTAATCAACATGGTTACGTTCAAGTTCATCTGTGACGTTATGAAATAAGCTCAGATAAAGTAAACAACATGTATAAGTAGAGACTACATATCTGACTTAATAGATGTGCATATACATAGGACGGCTCATTTGCTGCCATCCTGAGTGCACAATTAAGTGTTATTTGCCAAAACCCTGCAAAACTTCAATAGTTATCAGGTGTATTTGGTTTGCGAGATTTTCATCAGATGCTCTATTCACACGACCGCCATTTATTGTTCTTCATCATGACAAACCCATCTTGACATTTCACAATAGAAGACGATTTACTAAACCCTTTAAAAACACTTAATATTGCATTACCCGTTCAAATGAGAGATTTATACCCACAACTAAGTACCACACTTCACTCGAGTAAGGATCGGTAAATATAAGTGTTAATCAAGTACCCATTGCATTGAAGGGATGCTCCCGCATCTGTAGAGGGACCTCGCATCTGTAGAGGGTCCTCACATCTGTAGAGGGACCCAACATCTGTAGAGAGAACCTGGATCAGCAGAAGGACCCCCCCATCTGTAGAGGGAACTCTGATCTGTGCCGGGACTGTAACCTATCAGTGCTTTGCGGCTGTGGCTATGTACGACACTTACCTTTACGGAAACATATACCGAGACATCTCCCCCCTCCCCGGGATATAAAAGTGACAACAACAATTGTAATCCCTAGATTATGTGTCACGTCGGGTCGTCAACATCAAATGAGTAGGGAAGATTAATTACTATTAATGCTTTGCTTTTGTCTCAGTATGTGCCTTAATCCTTGCCTCTGTAGCTAGGCTATTCAAATTTATTATGTGATGGATGGGACTGTTTCAAGTAGCAGCGATGTCAGGTAAAAAAAACCGGCATCAGTGTCATGAGCATGGCTTACGTAGGGATTGAAAAATAAGTAGCAGGACAATAAGCTATTTTAGAGATTAAATGTGATTCTAATATCCACCATGAACTAAAATGCACCCCTTGAATTAAGCTGCAACAAGTTGTTTTGCATGTGTTTGTGTGATCTCGGTTATAATGGTAAATTAAGCCGGGTTATCTGGGAGAAAAAAATCGGCCACTGTCCACCTGGTCATTTTGTAATATATGTCTCAACTTCGTTCAATATCCTTGCTCAGAATTGAGTTATCACTGCATAGACGTAGCTCAGATGGAACACATATGCTCGCGTCTTGCGTTGCAATCTCTTATTCTCAGTTTATTGTTAATCGAGATCGTCACCTGGAAAAACATTTGATGAAAGTATGTATGCATTGAGTTTTAGATATTAGTTTGATTGTTTTCCTTAATCTGTATCATCATGATGAATTGTGTTTTTGAATGCAAATAAAATGTACGAGGACTCATAACATTAATTCACCATGTCTCCGGGATTTTTAGATCGAAGAAGGAGGTGCTGGCAGCAAGACCTTTTTTATTCTTTCTGCTAGGGTCCTTCCGGGATTTTTTCTAAGAATTAAAAAAAAGGTGCTTCGGTTTCCTTTTCTTTTAATTGTTCTGAAGAGTAGGGAGCAGAGGTATTTTATTGACCATTTTTATTATTTAGATTTACATTTCATGTTTTGGATACTTCACATTCTGACGTTCCCATTTGATATTATAGTAAAAGGAACAAAAATAAGATGAATCCTGAAAATAAAACTATTTTAAGACTACACGATAACACCTCGACGAGCTCTTTTCATCCACAAATGTTTTCAGACAGAATGGCGGACGACGGATCTACTGCAGCAGACATCACGGTTCCTGGAGACACGGGGACTGACAGACCCGACCTGGACCCCACTGCCACACTCCTCTTGTCTATCGCCGATATGATAGGCCACCAAGGCAGGCTTTGCGTCTACATCCTAGGAATACCTGCCAACCTGTTAGCCCTCCTGGTGTTCCTGAGAAAAGACAATATATCGTCATCCCCATGTGTTTACTTAGCCTGCATTGCTTTCATGGACTTGACGACCTTGGCACTTTCATTTTCAGAGCATGTGGCTACAGTTTACTTCGACTGTAAATTTTCCGAATGGCACTGCGGGGTGTTTTCAGTATTTTTGGTTGGTTCAAGTGGAGGGTCGACTGTCACTTTGGTGGCTATGGCTGTAGAAAGAATGCTGGTTACTAGACATCCCTTTAAGGCACTATTTTGGTGTACTGCGAAGAAAGCTCGAATAATTTGTGTGGCCGCATGTCTAGTCTCTTATCTCTGGGTGCTGCCATTGTTAGGTTTCACAGGCGGAATTTTGGTCAGTTCCGGCTGTGTGTTCTTCAACATGGACATGGACATACAATTTCAGTTCATCTATGTAATGGCAACTCTGACCCTAACGCTTCTCTTGCCAATGCTTCTTATTACAGTTATGAGCGGTATCATCATCAGTTCAATATACTGTAAGAACAAAGCATCACTTTTCTCAAATAAGTCAATGACAAATGGGATCAAATCCGAGCGCACTTTGCTACTGGTTATGAATTCATTGGTTTTCATATTTTGCCATATATTTCCGATTGGCCAGGTCCTGATGATGAGATTCGTTGACGCGTCTGAGTCTGTACAAGCGGCCGCCATTTTGTATCTCGGGGCTCAAATGAGTATTTTTTTTAAACAATTACAACATGCTGTCAATTTCTGGCTGTACTGCTTCAGTGGGAGGCGCTTTAGGGCAGACTTAGCCGACACATTTCACTTACGTTGGTTGTCATGGCAGCACAAATAATCCAAATCCTTAAGATGGAAAGATAATAGGATTCTGATTCACTCATTACTAATCTGTTATTGTAAACCGGAGTTCGTATGTTCCCAAATTGCCAGAAGCGTGCTAGCACCAGCTTCAGTACTAAGCTGATAGAAACAGATGATCTTTTCATGTCACACACATGTTAAACTTTATGATGACACAAGCACGTCCAACGACTATGAGACTATTAATTCTATATCTCTTCTTGTTCACTATATATAATGGTACTGTATGATGTATGTAACTGGCTGTTGGCGACCACTTAATAATCAAATACAAATTACAAATATTGATTCTATATAAAAGCTTAGATGTTCGAATATTAGAACAAGGTAAATCGTCATTGCCGTCTGTATGAATAAGCAGTAGGTGTAGCCCTTAAGTTATTGGTTCTTATTTAATGTTGTCAGTTTTTAACCTAAGTAGTTACCTTAACTTGGTTGTTGGTAATTGACGATATATTCGCTTAAAATGTGCATGATCTAGATCAATAGTTTGTACTGTACTATCGTTGATATGTAACTCAGTTTTGTGGGTTTATGATGCTAGAATATGTTTGAGTATTTAAACTTTAAACTTTAAACTTTTAATTCTTTACCATTCCGACAGGCGAAGGAGAATTTTCAGCGCCAACAAATTATGTTTTTTGATGTCATAATTTTATGTCATGTCTGTCAGATAATGTTTTTAAGATAGTATCAGGTTTAAACTTGTTCATATTTTCATGTAATGTACATTTCATATCTGTTTATTGTATCCTATAGATAGACACAAGCACACAGAACTCAACAGTGTTTATTTCAGAACATTTGTTGATAACATTATCGCATATTCAGAAGAACTATATGTGCATTTATTCCTTTCAATATTATCTTGCTAACGGGACTATGTTTACGTCACAAATATCACAAATTCCATATTTATATCATCCGTAAACAGCATTGCCCCATTAATAGCAGTCATTCGAAAAGATACATTTGTTAGCTTTGGCCCATAGATGATAGTATTTTAATCAACACTAATTTAAAAAAACTTTCTACTTAAATATTAGCCATTGCTTATATGTTGTTATATTTGTATGAATAGATGAATAAATATTGTACCATAGATAAATTTTAATAAAATGTGATAACATTTCATTCTGGTATTTTTGTTGTCACGCAGCCTGATTCAATCACAGTTGATCTATTAAACCATAAAGTATCAACTATCATTACTTATGTACAGATTTGAGCATCGAATCCAATATTAAAGACATGCACTTCAGTTGTGAGCGTGGATTATTGACCTTAATGACAATAATCAACAAACAAACAATTACCCTTAGAATCCCACCTCTGTTTCCTGTTGCATTTCCACTTCCTGTTCCACCTGTTCTTCCTGCATCAGCTCTTTTTCCTGACTTTGTATTGATATTTTTCCCTGGCTGCCGACCATTTCTGGATCTGCCATTTCGTTATCGCTACCGGGACTCACACCGCTGTTTTTACTGTTAGAAATAAACGGCAGATGGCCAGATAATTAGATAGGGGCCGAGTCATTATTTAGCCATAGGGAGGGCCGGGCAATTTGCTGAAAATCCAATTAAAAAATTATGACCCTCCCGGTGGTGCGTAAAATAATATTTGACCCTACATATACACCGCCCTAAACAATTATGACCCTACCAATAGATTCAAAAATAAAATTATGATAATTTGATAGAGAGCTGCTGATAAAATTAGATATACATTGACCCTCCTGCTATAGTGTGATAGTATTTCATATTAATCTTAAATCTCTAATAACGGGGGTCGAGCTTTATCAGACACACAAGGCAAAGTATCAGAATACAGCTAACTAGCGCATCGCAGTCGATGGCTTGGCCAGCTGGTTATCTGCTTTACTCAAAATGCGTTCATTCATACACATGACGCACATCAAGCAAGATCGCTATTCTACGAAGAGGCCTAGAATTAGCGAGGAGGGTATAAGACACAACTTTTTCTTTGCATAGTGAATATATGTATATCATATTCAAGTATGTACCATCACATATCAACAAATAGTATCATAAGATCAAGACTTACGTTTTATAAACGAATACTATAATACCAGCGGTGACTCCGCCTACGACCACCACACATCCTATTACAATACCAGCGATAGCGCCACCACTTAGACTACTACCTCCAGATGGGGACTCTGTGGTACCTTCTCCTTCGGGTTCTTAAAAACAAAACCAATATGATATCAACCGCGCGTATACGTGCTACGGGCTCGGCTATTGCAAATTTTGTAATGCTTGTAACTGACTTGAAAAAAATATAAGGATAAACAAATGCAGAAAAAATTAAATGTAATGGCAACTATTCTTGAATATATCCATTGAAAGCTCAGAGGAATGTAAATGCATCAATCATTGTATTATTATGTTTACCTTCCGTTGTTTTTCCCTCTTCTCCTCCCTCTTCCGTTGTCGTTTCCTCTTCCTCTGATTCGGTAGTGGTCTCCGTCTCCTCTTCAACTACAGTGGAATATGAACAAGTAATATTTAGATGATTGTGATTGTTTTCAGAGGAGCAATCACTTCACGAAGAGAACACTGCTTGATTTCTCAATCGCACATTTACGTCTATTTGCTATAATTCAAAACACCCGATGATAATCATGCTCGAAAATATAATTGCATGTTTATAACTACAAAAGAAAACCTAGAGTCGATTGAGCCAAGTACAAGTACTACTCATGTTAAATGGCCAAGCACATCTAAATTAAACCACGAAATGTCAGTCGTATATATATACCCAGGCGATTCATTGTGAACGGTGAATACTAATTGACACAAAACATTAATAATTCAAGGTAATCCTGATTTCTACAATATAAAATTCATCGTCAACTTGACAACATTTCTGTGAAGACAACACCCACTCCCACTCAAGGATGACAGTTGAGAGGAGTTACTATAAATCACATCTAGTTGACGATTAGAACATTACTTACCGGTAGCTGTGTTGTCTTCTCCTTCCTCTGAAACACAAAATAAAACATATCTCAGTTATTTCAAAGTAAACAACATGTATAAGTATAAACAGCATATCTGACTTATCAGATGTGCATATACATAGGACGGCTCATTTGCTGCCATCCTGAGTGCACAATTAAGTGTTATTTGCCAAAACCCTGCAAAACTTGAATGTTTATCAGCTGCAATTGTTTCGTGGGGTTTTCATCAAATGCTCAATTCACACGACCGCCATTTATTGTTCTTCATCATGACAAACCCATCTTGACATTTCACAATATAAGATTATTTACTAAACCCTTTAAAAACACTTAATATTGCATGACCCGTTCAATTGAGAGATTTATACCCACAACTAAGTACCACACTTCACTCAAGTAAGGAGTGGTAAATATGAGGTAAGTGTTTATCAAGTACCCATTGCATTGAAGGGATGCTTCCAGAGATAACCACTTACTACTTAGAGTGGTAGAGTCAAGTATCCCACTCCAATACCTCACCTCCCTGGTGTCATGTTGTGATGCGATATTAATATTTAGTATTATTGAATTGTGAATCAGGTAATGATGAATCTGTACTAAATTACATGCTGTTCTTAATAATCTACATAAAATATAGTAACTATAGTAGATGAATGCTGAATAGTAGTCTAATTCAAAAATGTGTTCACCAGTTGTTGCCTCTGGTTCTTCTGTGGTGGATTCTGCTTCATCTGTGCCCTCCTCTGCTGTAACTGTCTCCTCTGTCTGTGCCGTTGATTCCGTGGTATTGACTTCCCTTGGTGTTTCTGATTCTGATGTAGTTGTATTAGTAGCAGCTGTCGTATGCACATCGGATTCCGTAGTCGTGTCGGCTATATAGAAGGCATATAGTTTAATTGTTGACTTAAGTATTTGTAAATAAAGAAATAAAGAAATACATAACTGTGTATCAACAGTTCCATCGCAATGATATTTAGATGGTATATGATTTTCTTGACTAAATGCAATGACATCATTTCACCAAAATATCTTAATCGTTTAACAAAGTTTTAGTTCAAACAAACACTTGTGAATATTATGTTGTTAAATTGTTCGACTCACCTTGTGAAGATAATTGAACTAATGAGCAATATAGCAATAGAAGCCCTAAAAAACGATTTAATTTCCGCTCCATCGTGCTGTGATTACGACTCCTGCTTATTACTTTAAAAAATCAAATGGCGTAAATAATATCTCTCCTATTAAAATCGACGTGTCCTTCTAGCCATCATACAACATACTTATGGGTTGCCATGATATGTTTGTCATTTATAAGTATCGTTGTTTTGGAGATGTTTAGTTGTTTCCATGGGTAGGATTTACGCTAGTGAGGGAAATAACACTCCCAGTAAGTGTCGTACCTAAGACTCGACTAGTCATCAAAGAAATTTGACCGAACGCCTCATTGACATATCTACCATTTGGACGAAAGATTTTACATGAGCAAGCAATTAGAAGTTTATGTTTCTCATGGATCTTGTCAACATATCTAAAAAATCTTCAACTTGATATTTAAGAATTATAAAAACGATCGTACTTCGGGCCTTAATATATAGTTTTGATGCGTATGGACATGTAAAACTGAGGTCTGTCATGGTTCTATTATGCTAGAGCAAATGAGACGTGGGTAACATCAACGGAGCAGGTAGCAGCCTATCGTGGAATTGGCAAATCACCACTTATGAAACGGCCAATACGTTCGTCACTTCTACCCAATGTCCTTTAAAGTCTCGCAATCGTTTTCAAGAAGCCCAGTGGTAACCATAAATTACTGTGACCTCTGTAACTCTGAACATCAAATCTTATATATAATTTCGCTAAGCGAAAAGTTAGGGTACCATTTGCGGGAGGTTTGGGGGGGAATCGTCGACTTTTGAGTCGACATAAATGTCGGTATCGGACTTTTGTGCGTCCTCGGCCCTATCTGGATTCTAATTAAGTGTGAAAAAGGTGAAATTTACCTTAAAATTCACATTCCTGGTGACAAATGGACAAATATGTGCTCATATTCCTCACTAGGATAAGTACTCTTTCATAAAGCAAACTTTTGTCGTTTCCTGGACTTATTCCGGAAATGAAAAATGTGTTTGTTTTAGGAGGATACTGATAGGAGGGAAGGAGGGGGGGGGGTGTGTGTGTGTGTCGTTAATAGGGATTACTTCATATTTTTTTGTCGGGTAAAGGGTGTTAGCAAGAAGTTGTCATGTGTGTGATCAGGAATTGTGGTGTATGGGAGCGTGTGATAAAATAAACCATTTATAAATCAAGCGAAAATTATTAAATTATTTCTTTGAGGTGGCAAGAAAGTTATTTACCCGTGGAAAGGTTGCGGGTGAGGTAAATATTTTTCTGATGAAGACCAATATAATTAGGGGACGAGGGTTGGACGTATGTTGAGATAAATATTTGGAGCAATTTTTGCGTTAGGCTCCATAAAATTATTAAAAAGTTTCTCAGGTTTTTCGACATTGAGAAATGGTGATGCTTTGATGTTGTTTTTTTCCCAGATCTCTAAATCTAATGTCTAATTTCTCAAAAACTTTATTTTCATATTTCCGGCCTATTGGTGGTGCGGCGGCCCCATTTTTATTTTATTTATTTTTCCATTTCGGATAGGGACACAGCCCTTTTTATTTTTGACTTGGGGGTGGTGCGGGTGGTTTTATTTTTGTTTTTCCATGCATTTAGACATAAAAACAATGACTCAACGATGCATCAAATCTACTCTCATATGTTTTGTTTTTATTTGATGGAGGGAGGTAGTTTGGGAGTTTTATTTGTGGGCCGTGGTGTGGCGGGGGTTTATTTTAGGGCCGGAGGTGGTGCGGCTTTTTTTTTGCTCTACCAGAGATGGTACCGGATGCGGCCCTTTCTTTATTTCGGCCTCGGAGGTGGTGCGGGCGGGTGGCCCCCTTTTTTTTAACTGGTGAGGAAATTGGTGTTTCAGAGGATGGTGTGTATTGCAGAGGGGGCGGGGGGGCTCTCAGGGAATGAAGCTGGATGGATGTCTCATAGGATAACTTGGTGTGCGTTGCGGAGGGGGGGGGGCGATATCAGGGAATGGTAGCGTCAGAGGATAACTTGGTGTATATTGCAGAGGGGGGGGGGGGGGGCTCTCAGGGAATGAAGCTGGCTTGGTGTGTCATAGGATAACTTGGTGGGTGTTGTGGAGGGGGGGGGGGGTGATCTCAGGAAAAGGGTGTGTCAGAGGATGACTTGGTGTCTGATGTGGCGGGGGAAACTATGTGTGTGTATACATTTCTATTCAATAAATCTCGACAGAAGCCGTTAATTGGTGATTTTGTACCCGGTGGGCACAATTGAAAGTTTGTCAAAGCATCAGAATGTGAAATTTGCCGAACATTCGTAACTGGGTCACGAAACTGGGTCACACATGCGG
>JAXGGS010553026.1:0-10644 GCA_035585475.1 Armandia brevis | reverse complement strand
AGGTACGTGCTGGCTTCTCCCTCTCGGGAGAGGTACGTGCTGGCTTCTCCCTCTCGGGAGAGGTACGTGCTGGCTTCTCCCTCTCGGGAGAGGTACGTGCTGGCTTCCCCCTCCCAGGAGAGGTACGTGCTGGCTTCTCCCTCTCGGGAGAGGTACGTGCTGGCTTCTCCCTCCCGGGAGAGGTACGTGCTGGCTTCTCCCTCCCGGAGAGGTACGTGCTGGCTTCCCCCTCCCAGGAGAGGTACGTGCTGGCTCTTGGTCGGCCGGAGTATCATCATAAACTCAGTTACAAATGGACAGTTTTATTCGACAATATCATATATCAAAGGTGCGTCCCGACATTTTACACCAGAAAACCGGTATAAAGATAATTCATGAGTACTAGGAGCAGTGCTCTTTGTAGTCAATACAAAGTTGGTCTAGATTTATTCGTAAAACTCACATGTTATGGCCTCTTCTTTTTATATAAGAAAATAACCTGCCGCCCCTAATAATTCGCATGCCTGCGGCCCCCCTACATTCTTGGTGAATAAAAAAAAAAAAACCCAGCCCCCTCCTTTTTCACAGAAAAAAATAAAATAAAATAAACTTGACATTTGCATGCCACCCGCATTCCTCCTCTTAGGCAAAAAAAGCCTGAGAAACAACTTATTAATTTTATGGGGCCTTATTTCTTTTTACCAATACGATAGTAGAGTGGCAGAATGAAAAGGGCTGAGTTAAGGAGTTTAATCCTCAAAAAGCTGCATGCTATATCCATAGCTCTAAATTAGGCCAAGGCGATGCTGGATACGAATCTTGGTGTAGAGAACACTGATTTGCCCATCATTTAACTCAAGTGTGTTGATTAGACAGGTAGGACAAAATTCAGATCAATCAAAATTGAAAATCTCTGCTTGTGTGGATAATTTTTATATGAATATAATTCATATTGACCCTACGGAGCTAATGTTTATCCTCCGATAATTATTAATACACAGGTTTTAACTATGATATGATATCTGACCAGACTCTCAGTCGGCGCAGTAACGGTCAGATTCATGATGAAATGTTACACCAGAAAACTTGCTAACGAAGTTTGTAATTTTACATCCCTTCTGCGCAGTCTGTTAAATGATACACCGACATAACAATTCGCTGCTAGAGTAACAATTAGACATATCTTAAATTAGATGTTGGATTGAATTATTAATTACCACATCAGAACATTATACCCCCCTCATTATCTCGTCCCAATATCTTATGTGCTGGTCATCGTTTTCAAATGCACTGGGCCAAATCCAAAAAGTATTAACGACATGGTTAGTAATACCAAGTCGTGACATTTGTTTAGATATATTGTATGATATACATATACAATTTAAAAAATGTGTATACGAAAAAAATAAATACTTAAGGCCCCATAAATTTAATAAAATGTTTCTCAAGTGTTTTCGACCTTGCGAAACGGCGATGCGGCAGGATTTTTTTCCTCGTTTTCTAAAATGGCATGGCCCTTTTTTTTCGGTGGTGCGGGCGGGCGGCTTTATTTTTTATTTGTATTTCCGCCCCCCCCCCCCCAGTGCTGCGGCGCCCCCCTTTTTTTTTTGGGGGGGGGTTGTCAAAGTGAGACCCATTTATTTGGCTTTTATGGTGGTGCGGGCGTCTTTTATCTCGTTTTTCTTGCTAAAATGGCGGCACTGGACCCATATGTCACCCATCAGTGGTGGTCAGCCATAACATCGCCTTGATGTAACTAAACTTGTGGGAAAAATTCTCCCCTATGTCCCTACGGACTTTGAGGAGGTTCGGGAAGCGGCCCTTTTATATTTGTCCCTGAGGTGGAG
Organism: Armandia brevis; assembly: GCA_035585475.1. Classification (NCBI taxonomy): domain Eukaryota; kingdom Metazoa; phylum Annelida; class Polychaeta; family Opheliidae; genus Armandia; species Armandia brevis. The sequence goes on along the minus strand of JAXGGS010553026.1, from coordinate 8,818 downwards.
CGGGCGGGCGTTTTTTTTTCTTTTCTTTTTTCTAACGGTTTTTGCCATGCATTCAATTTTAATTGAAAAAAAAAGGATATGCGGGGGGTTTCCCATAGATGCGGCGGCCCTTGAGAAACATTTTATTAATTTTACTTGGTTTAAAACTGCCCTGTTCGCACTTATGTTGATGTCAGCAATAGTCCATATACAGGTATATGTATAATATGATGCATGTATTATGTAACAGTAGTCTGTTGATTGCATTTAATTAGCCTGAAGCCTGTCTTACAGGAAAAAACATGAAAATATGGGTATCATGTAGTTTTAGACTGAAGACTTTGTGATATCATCTGTATTATACAGCTGTAGTAGATACACGTGCACGCATTACATTAGTTCATAAATGAAATAATTGATTTGAAGATTGCGGTTCATTTTTCTGATTGTTCTTCTCTTGATAAGCCTAGTTAAATGCTAGATTCTATCTCGTCGACATAATGATAGGGGTGTCAGTTGAATTAAACATGTTGATTTGGTAGAAGAAGAAGATATGTCTATTGTGTTAGAAGTGATGTGCACCAGTGCACACTCCTCTAATTGTTGATAGTCCACATGTATGTGCAGTTCCGTCTTCACTCGACACGAGTTATTCAACTTATATAATGTCATGGCAAACGTGCATACGATTCCAACAAAATCCAAATCTCTAAAACAGACGACAATGAGGAATACCCTCCCTGTTCGCGCTTACCCGATTATGATACCCATGCCATACTCTGATCAATCTGTATAATGATTAACAAAGGTGATTCGTAATATTTACTGTAGGAGATAGCTATTTACATGGCTCTATTGGACAGGTAAACAGGTAGTGTTTAAATATAGTCTGCCTGTTACCTCTAGAGCGTGTTCCGAGTTCTTTGTATAGCGCCAAGCCGTGTACAGCTGCGACGTAACGTTAAACACTGTTAAACATGACACTCACAGTTTGTAAACCGCATAACTTCAAGGCAAACCTTAATCGAATGAGACACGTTATAGTGAATGACATGAATAATGTTTATTTTTGATTGCTTAGGTTAGGAGACAAACAGGTTAATCAATTTTTGAGTAGGGCAACTTGCGGTTAACATACATGAGTCATTGACTCATGAGAGGATTTTCGTGCTAGTCCTCCATTAATATCGTTATCTATGACAAAGTGCACGCCGTGTACTTGTCATATGAATACTCTTGGTCTATCAACCTTATCATCAACTTATTCAACATTTGATTATTGATATCCGGTGCAGCTCATCCAATGTCCAAGGATCAACAGCTTCTGCAGTATACGAACTATATACAATTGTATTTGAACCAACCTGTTGTAGGTAATACGTGCATCAGCGACTGCGATTGTCTTACTGAATCAGTAAATTAGACTGATATTGACGAGTATGCAGTGGTACTTAGTAAAAGGTATAATTGACTATTTTGAAATTGATATCTACTAACTGTAACGATACTAGCTAATATTTATGGATGGTTGCTCGGATATTCTCTGGAGATTGCAAATTAACACAACTAACACACATACCTTTCATTTATTTTTAGTAATGTTCAGATGGCCTTGAACAGAACTGTTTTAGGAGTCATTATAAAAACAAGAATTATTCACCCTAGCTAAGGTAAGGGAACTCTGCTCAGAGAGGAAGGTTAACCTAGGGGAAAGTGTATGGAACATTTGACCTTGGTATTAACCACCAACTATGGTTGGTCGGTTAACATCATATTAATGATTAATTGTTTGGGCGACGATCACAATGATGAGGTTGTGGACACAAATTTGAAATACAAAACTAAAACTAGGATAATAAATTACTAATCGAGAAAAATATGCCGGACACTGAGGACGGTTCAGGGGGGATCGATGGCCTGAGCACACTGCATATTGCTTCAGAACGTGGTGAGACGAAAACTGTAAAGAAACTTTTATCATTAGGTGCTGATATACACGCTTTTTCAAGTGATGGACAATCTCCAATAGTTACAGCATGCTATCCCACTGGAAATTTAGAAACAGTGAAATTACTGTTATCATCAGGAGCATATATACATGACAAGGATAAATATGGGTACACACCGCTTCATACTGCTTCTTATTTTGGACAAAAAGACATTGCTGAATATTTACTGTCAACAGGTGCAGATATTCATGCAAAATCCATAGACGAGCAAACTCCCCTGTATAGAGCATGCAATGCTAATGGAAATTTAGAAACCGTGAAATTACTGGTATCATCAGGAGCAAATATACATGGCAGGAATAAAAATGTTGGGTTCACACCGCTTCATGCTGCATCTGAATTTGGACAAAATGACATTGCTGAATATTTACTGTCAACAGGTGCAGATATTCATGCAAAATCCATAGACGAGCAAACTCCCCTGTATAGAGCATGCAATGCTAATGGAAATTTAGAAACCGTGAAATTACTGGTATCATCAGGAGCAAATATACATGGCAGGAATAAAAATGTTGGGTTCACACCGCTTCATGCTGCATCTGAATTTGGACAAAATGACATTGCTGAATATTTACTGTCAACAGGTGCAGATATTCATGCACACTCCAATTACGAGGACACTCCCCTGATAACAGCATGCTTTGCTACTGGAAATTTAGAAACAGTGAAATTACTGGTATCATCAGGAGCAAATATATATGACAAGGATTCAGATGGGTACACACCGCTTCATACTGCATCTTATTATGGACAAAATGACATTGCTGAATATTTAATGTCAACAGGTGCAGATATTCATGCAAAAAACAATTATGAGGAAACTCCCCTGTATAGTGCATGCTTTGCTACTGGAAATTTAGAAACCGTGAAATTACTGTTATCATCAGGAGCAAATATACATGACAGGGATAAAAATGGGTACACACCGCTTCATGCTGCATCCCAATTTGGACAAAATGACATTGCTGAATATTTACTGTCAACAGGTGCAGATATTCATGCACACTCCAATTACGAGGACACTCCCCTGATAACAGCATGCTTTGCTACTGGAAATTTAGAAACAGTGAAATTACTGTTATCATCAGGAGCAAATATACATGACAAGGATAAAGATGGATACACACCGCTTCATGCCGCATCCCAATTTGGACAAAAAGACATTGCTGAATATTTACTGTCAACAGGTGCAGATATTCATGCAAAATCCAAAGACGAGCGAACTCCCCTGTATAGTGAAAGCTTTGCTACTGGAAATTTAGAAACCGTGAAATTACTGTTATCATCAGGAGCAAATATACATGACAGGAATAAAGATGGATACACACCGCTTCATACTGCATCTGAATTTGGACAAAAAGACATTGCTGAATATTTACTGTCAACAGGTGCAGATATTCATGCAAAAAACAATGATGAGAAAACTCCCCTGTATAGTGCATGCTTTGCTACTGGAAATTTAGAAACCGTGAAATTACTGGTATCATCAGGAGCAAATATACATGACAGGAATAAAGATGGGTACACACCGCTTCATGCTGCATCTGAATTTGGACAAAATGACATTGCTGAATATTTACTGTCAACAGGTGCAGATATTCATGCAAAAAACAATGATGAGGAAACTCCCCTGTATAGAGCATGCTTTGCTACTAGAAATTTAGAAACAGTGAAATTACTGTTATCATCAGGAGCAAATATACATGACAGGAATAAAGATGGATACACACCGCTTCATACTGCATCTGAATTTGGACAAAAAGACATTGCTGAATATTTACTGTCAACAGGTGCAGATATTCATGCAAAATCCAATTACGAGGAAACTCCTTTAATTAGAGCATGCATTATGACCTGTAATTTTGAAACAGTGCGAACACTACTTATTGACAGTGGAGTAGATATAAATGCGTATGACAAGTCTGGACAAACAGCCTTGTATCTAGTTTGTGGACGCGAATCCTGCTCATCAATGATAAGAATGTTTTTAGATATGGGCGCAAACCCATTACTGACACCGAACAATGGGGACACCATTCTTCATCAGCTCAGCAGAAAAGGTGATATAGAAATGTTGCAAACAATGAGAGATTATCTTACATCGACCAACTTACTCCTTCCGAAAGTGAATAGATCAGGAAAAACACCCATCCACATTCTCAGTGAAGCAATTCAAAGTATAAAGATTGGAAAGATTTTGATTGATTGCGGGACAATTCCCAACTTAAAGGATGAATCGGGATGTGAACCGCTGCACGTGGCACTTATGAATGATGCTAGTATAGATTTTGTGAGATTTTTGTTAGATTCAGGTGCAGATGTTAACCACAGAAACCGACAACTTAATTCCCCGCTTCACATAGCATCAGCTTTTGGCAATGTAGAAGCTGTCGAAACTCTGATAACATATAGGGCTGATACTGATTTACCTGACGGTAATGGTAATATTCCTCTATTGTTAGCGATGTATAGCGAACACGAAGCCACAAACCACCCAAGAAGGCACAATTATGAACTAGTAGTAAAAAAACTATTGCAAAATATCTCTAGTATCGCTCACTTGAATCTGTCAGGTCAGTCAGCTGTACAATTAGCACTTCAAGGTGAAACAAATCCGGATCATGCCTTCCATACTGCCATTGACAAAAAAGAGTTAAACAGAGCTAGAATTCTGCAAATACTCGGTGCAGACATAAATGGAGAAAATGCTAATGGACAACCCTCTCTGTATAGGGTAGTCTCAAAACCAGATTGTACAATCGAGTTCTGTAATGAACTCATTGATATGGGTGCAGATATACTGGCATCTTTTCACATGGCGGTTCTCAATAATCACGTGCAATGCATAAATAGGCTTTTGGAACTCGGAGCAGATGTTAATGCTGCGGATGCTGAAGGACTGCGCCCCCTTCATAGAATTTGCGCTTCATCTGAACCAGAGCTAGCATTCAAGCTGCTGTGTAACTCCGGAGCTGACCCCTTACTGACATCGAGCAATGGTGAAAATGCTTTACATTGTGCCTGTCGAAATATGACTGCTTCATCAGGTTATATCATCCGTGAACTCGTGAAAATATACCCTCAAACTATCAGAGTCAAATCAATACTAGGAATAACACCTTTACATACCGCAGTACAACATGGGAATGGTCTAGCTGTTCAGATGTTACTCAGTCATAATGCAGATCTAAATGAAAAGGATGCGTCTGGAAGAAGTGCTGTTCATCATGCGGTTTTGCATAAACAGACTGAGATATTAAGTGAATTGATATCCCAGAGAGCTAACATAACGGAACAGAGCAAAGATGGGTGCACACCCCTTCATCTGGCCTGTATTCTTGATAATAAACCTGCGGCAGACATATTAGTTCAGAATGAAGCGGCTCTCAGTCAGACTCTGATTAACTTATGTGATGAAAAAGCTGACCAAGCAGTGATCTTATTAAGGACAGTTACTCTAAGATATGGTCACGTAGCTCGTATATTCCGATCCATTTGGGAGGACAGTGAAGTTACCTGTGAAATAAAACTAAAGGCTCTGGAACACTTTGGGGTTCAAATGAAAGAAGAATTGAAATGTGATATCGGGCTACTGTATTGGGGAGGCATACAATCTTCAATATTCAAGTCTACGGTCAGTCATTTGAGAAATGTTTTGACCGGCAATCGAGATCATCATTTTATCATGCTGATTCTCCATATATGCCGTATTACCAATCCATTGTACCTTCGAGGACGTAGTGAGATATTTGCACAGCTCCTGAAAATAGTTTCAACATATGATACTTTAAAAGGTGATTCCCCAGTTGTGTTACTAAGAAAGCATACCTGGGATTTTCCTCAACTATCATTATTGTGTAAATCTTTTATTTGGAATTACTTGTTGAAGCATTCATGTTCGATTATCCGCGCGATAAAAGGACTTGGCCAATCGCCTCAAATTTCAATGTCTAGGTTACAAGACTTATTTCTCTACCAGGAAATTATTGCCGCATATCCACAGTTTGCAAAGGCAATTTTCAGCTTGTTTCTGGACCAAAATGCAGAAAAACAGTGCATTATAATTGATGATCTGGACGAAAACCTCCCTAAAGAACTCATTGAGAAAGTAAAAAGCTGTAAAATGTCCCTTGACATTGATAAGTGTATTTACTCCGTGAGACGAATATTACAAGAATCACCTCTTTCAGTAGCTGCTGACTTACTGCAACTACAAAATGCGATCATAATTCGCAAAGAAGACCCAAGCTACCACGATGTTGAACAACAAATAAAAACATTTTTGGAAGATTATTTGGAAAGCATGTCGAAAGAGAAAGGCACATGGACACTACATCCATTTGGGAGCTACTACCTCGGAAATAAAACTGGAGAATTTGACGAACTTGATTATTTGGCGGACTTTGATGGATCTTTCACCAGTGTACAAAAAACACATGAGAGATCAATAGACGTTTCCATCCCACTGAGTACAATACATGAGATCAAATGTCACCTTAAGACATATCTGTTTGAGGGTCTTAAGCATTTCGAAGAACAAAAACAATTGCCTTCAACAAAGAAGAAGAAAGGAGTCAAAGTGGATAGCATCCACATGCATGAAAACGGGCCTGGAATGTGTGTTAGAATATCCTGGTCCTGTTCACAAAGGAATGTTGGTTGTGTCGGTCATCATGAACTCTCATTTGATCTATCTCCTGCAATAGCATGGTCTAACAGATGCTTGAAAGATGTGACCAAAAGCTCATATTTCAGTCAACCTCCATTCAAAGATGTGAAGGACAAGTGCTTAAGACAGCGTGTGTTGTTGGTACCGACGTCGGATCTATCAGTGACTGTAAATGGAACTTCCTTGACTTCAGCATGGAAAGTGTCCAATAGTCTCATAAATCCTATTTTATTTAGGACAATGGACCGCATATCCCCAAACATCCGAAAGTTGTACCACATTATGAAATATACAAGAGATTTCCTTCCACATAAGTTGAAATACTCTGAAGGTGCTCCAGAAGAAGATGACAAGAATAGTGCATACTATAAAAGCGGATCATGGTTGGGAGGTCCTCTTATTTCATCATATGTATTGTACAGTATTCTTCTTCAAGAGGTGCTCAAGTTTCCAACGCAAGAGCACTGGGACGATGACAAAATGAGAGTTAGAACCGTCTCTTTTCTAAAGTCGATGATTTCATGGACTTATGTAGATTTTTTCACAGATCTAAGAGAGCAAACACTGTCTCTTACCAGTTTAGCTGCTGCTGAAAAAGAGGCACTGAAGGATGCGATTACCTGTGACATCAAGTACATTGTTGTGACATTAGAAGGACACACATCTTACCCTTACAGCACAGTACATGATGAGACCTGTAAGGCTGCAGCAGAGTACAAGAGGTATGATATGGTGCTGATGCTGTCAGTGAGGGATGGAGTTATAACATACCTCAAAGTGCCTGAATCCAAGCTGCGTTACAAAACAGGTGAACTGAGAGAACAAATGGGCTTGGACCCTGAGAGTGACTTGTATTATTTCAAGATGCCACATCAGGTCCAAAACTGTCATGGCATGTACTACTATCATAAACTACTGACAATGCTTGTTAGCAAGTATGATTCAGCAAGAATTCTGCCCGGGGATGTTTTAATAAAACAAGAACCTGGAGATACTGATGTTGTGTAGACCAGGTTTTGGTTGCATTTTGATATTATACGATTAAGTACAACACATGATATAAATTGCTAACAGATTGAAGGCTTCGTTTGAAATACCAAGTGTGGAGTGTGGAAAACATGCAAGGCTTCCCATTAGTAGAATCGCTGGGTTTTCTTCAACAATCAACATCCTTAATCTAATATGTGTTAGAGGAATAGGAAAACAACCAGCAAAGATAATAACCAATAAAGTCATTGTTTTATAATTTTTAGGCTTGCTGATTTATTTTCAATTTTCTAACCATACATTCATAACAAGTGTGCTGCCGGGTGGGTTTGGAGAGGATAGGCAGTATGGTGGCAGGGGTCTCAATGCGGCAAATTCAAAGTGCCCAAGCCCATCCCCCTGATTTATATATATGTAATTACCGCGCCTATCCCCCTGATTTATATATATGTAATTCCCGCGCCCATCCCCTGATTTATATATATGTAATTCCCGCGCCCATCCCCCTGATTTATATATATGTAATTCCCGCTCCTATCCCATTGATATATATATGTAATTCCCACACCCCTCCCCCTGATATATACTTAATCCCCACGCAACTCCCCCAGTGAATTATAAAAAAATCGCACCACTATCCTTGGCCTTTCAATTTAGTAGACAAAATATTAGAAAATCAACTTCATGGTGAATTTCATACGATCAAACTCTCCTCTAACGTATGTGCAGGTTGCCTAGAGGTTATGAACCAACTATTTCGGAGTGCAACGCTTAGGTGACGTTGTGACAACATGTATAGCAAATGTTTGATGAAGGATGATTTCCAACTCTAACAAATGTTTGCTTAGTGTTCACAGCAGGTTCTATAAGGGTCCGTTAGATTATAACCCTCAGTCAACGTTGGTTGAAGGTTCTATAAGGGTCCGTTAGATTATAACCCTCAGCCAATGTTGGGTGAAGGTTCTTTAAGTGTCAATTAGATTATTACCCTCAGCCAATGTTGGGTGAAGGTTCTATAAGGGTCCGTTGGAATATAACCCTCAGCGAACCTCCCACGAATGTTGGCAAACGTTCGATGTTAGGGTCCAGTCATTATTTATGAATTGGGAGGGCCGGGCAAATATAGGGAGGGTCATAATTTTATTTTTGAATCTATAGGGAGGGTCATAATTTT
>JAXGGS010552804.1:0-10645 GCA_035585475.1 Armandia brevis | reverse complement strand
GGAATTTAATGAGTTGAAAATAAAGCTGTCTTCAGTGGTGTCGGCAGTCGCAGTATTTGTACAACAATCGCCAGGGTGGCTGGTGGTGAACATATCAGTCGGATTCTCACTGGGTGACGCCATATTGAGAATACACAGAGAATATGAACGCGTCACAACTCTGCTTGCTCGTCTAGTGGATGGGACATAATTGTGTTGACGTTCATTGTGAAGGTTGCATTCTTTTCATTTATCTCGCAGTCAAGTCCATGGTCCGTTTAATTCATCACCTAGCAACTGAATCGTCACTGATGGGGAACCTATTCAAATGCGTGAAAAATAGTGAATCATGATTGAATAATCTACATTTAACGCAAAAATATATGTTCTTGAACAACTTTCATGGACATGTTGCCGATGATATTCATTTATAGAGTTTACACACTAATGAATGGTAACGTGATTTGTTACCCCTTTTATTTAATAACTGAGCATTAATTCTCAATATCAGACAGCTATGAATGTTAGTCAATTTGATAGTATTGCTTACAAATAATTGCCCCTCAACGTTGGGGTTTTATGTCGAACATATTGACTACCCCTGGCTTTCGTAATGACATTTAGATTACTTCAGAATTAGAAAGCAATATAATTTAGCGGATGCTTATGTACCCCACACAGTTTTGCCAGACACACTTGGGGCAAAATCACCAGAAGATAATCAATTTAACTGCCGATAAAAACTGATAGCTTTTTAGAATGGAATTACCCCGTCCAACACATTATTAACCGAACAATTTGAGTTTGTCTAATTAATAATCAGGGGTAGTTGATAAGGTTTTAAGAAAGTCATATATTTATGGCATGACCCAGAGATTGAAAAGAAACATGACATGTTAGAACTTAAAGTTTGTTTGACGAGACCATTAAAAACTTGTTTACGGGGAGTATCAGATATGATGTAAGTATAATGTTGATCCAGCAGGATAATATGATTAATAACCACTAGGAGTATTCTTTTAATATGGACTACTGTGCCAATGACATAGTTATTCAAATTGAAATGTCAACATTTCACTATGATGACATATACACGATTCTGTCCAGTGATGTTCATTCATAGGACAAACACAGAAATTACGTTAAATATATCAGGTAAATTACAACAACTTAATAATACAATCTGGCTGATTCGGAAGTATCATTTCGATGAAAAAACAATCAGGACGACCAAGTATTTCTCTAGAATGCAAGCTAGTGTTAACATACTGACAACACGTATACTTACATGTGGGTAGGGTTTTGATGTGATAAACCTGAGGCTCTGCAATGCAGTACCTGTCTCTCACTAAGGCACGAGAAGAACAACCTCTTGTGGTATAAACACAGACGCCTTTATATGCGCAAAGCTAACCTACAATCAACTAATCAAAGTGAATCATGAAGCGGGGAAGACAGCAATCAAATTGTTTACGCTTTGGGCAATTTCAGAGAAAATGATGGTGGACTAGAAGGACACTCTCACATTTCGTGCCAATTAGATAGAAGAACCAGCGGCGCATCACCTGATTGTCCATGGTTTGCCTGTAAGCTGATACTCTAGCTACTGTAGTGGGTGGTTGGAGGGTGGAGGTTTGTAGCCGGGTGGTCATCTCAGTGAAAGACGCAGTGAAACATTAAATAACTATGTCGAGCTACAGGTGTGATCAAGAGTCTGCGATGCGGGGAGCATAGGTCCCTAACAATGATTACAATTCAAAGCGTTCCTTTCTCTTGTGGCATAATAATCACCGGCTGGAGATGTTGGAAAAAGAGAATGCGAATACTAGTATTCATGCACTAACAATGACATGCAAGCGCCTGGGGGCTTTTCATAGATCACAATAAAGCACTAAAGATGACTCTCAGTAGACCGCAGCGCGAGCCAATTAGGGTAAAAGCACTCATCTTCTGTTTGTCCATTAGCTGTCAGGTGAAAGCTTTATGCCAATTCGATGAATTTACAGAATAGAGGCTGGCAACCATACGGTTTCTGAAATTTGCCACTGACATTCAAATCAGAAATAAATCTAGAAGATATTTCATCACAAAGTAAAATTTTATTAAAGTCTGAATTATTTTTAAGCCATCTTTAAAATATATCTAAGTTTATTTCCTTTTTCATTTTTTGTATGTGAAAATTAAACTGAACTATGTAAGATTATAGCTCCACAGCTTTCACATACGCAGGGTCTCAATTTGCTTAGCCTGAAATTTAAAATGACACAATAAAATTATTCAAAATAAAGTATACAAGATAAAAAGTTAAATTAAATGTATTGTTTTGTTTGAAATAAAGGAGTGACAGCATCCAACTATAATTCTGACTTGGACGGCTGCTGCTTTTTACCACAAGAGGATGCGTCTGTTAGCACTTTTCCTACCTATCACCTCTTACATTGTATTGATATTAAACAGTTCTGATGCCGAATGTGGAAGGGAATTACACATTATATAGAGATTATTCAACAATAAAAAGTACACTAGCATCCCATCAGACATGCAACTGCCAGCATGCATCCAGCTCCTAAATTTCAGTTCCAATAAACTAACATGTATTGCAGATTTCATGTTTCAGAGATTTACATCGTTGAGGCGACTGTATCTGGAGGACAATTTGCTGACAGAGGTTGAACCGCTGGCTTTCAGAAATGTTAAACTCACTTTTCTGTTTTTAAGTAAAAATATGTTAAAATGTGTGCCAAGTCTAAGAGAGGTTCACTTAACACTCCTCTAGCTAGAAATCAATTTCAATCTTCTCCACATGTGCGCAGCAGATATAAAGTACAATGTTGATTTTGTCGGATTAGTACACATTGATTTAAGCGGCAACAAACTGACTATTCTACCCCAAATCGTCTTGAGATCACCAATATTAAAATTTTTACACCTAGAGAGTAACAGATTCCGTACAACTGCTAAACTGCCACAAATAAATTCCCATCTTGATTTGATGCTAGGCTTGAGAGGAAGTCCCATTGTATGTGACTGTAAGGTAATATGGCTTCGAAATTCACAGAATAAAATTAGGTGTGCCAGAAATGGACCATTCCCAGGCAAGGAGCTGCATAGAATAAGTATTAAAGAGTTACACGAAACATGTCAATCAGGGGGAAACGTCGCAGGTATTATATTATTCCTTAACTTCAAATATTATATCCTTACCGAACCTTGTTATTTTAAAATATGGCATTATTCATAATTGTCCACTTTACAGGAATTATGACATCACATGTACTGCCATTTGGCTCAAAATCACCGACTGAATCCATGATCACTGAACTGAAGCAAGCCGGGATATCTAGATTTGTTACACAGGATAAGAGCAGCCATGCCAGTTCTTTGTTCAGATTCGCTTATATTGAGATTATTATGGAAGTGATTTTATATTGCATCCGGTTTGCTCTTGGTCAGGTTGCACAATTACCCTTATGATCAGAGTTAAATATAAGCCTATCCCTGACGTTATAGATCTGTAGCGCCTGGCCAATAAATATAAACAAATGTTTATCAAAAGTGCCAGAGGGCATTACATTGAAAAATAAAATTGTGATTTTTCTGTGCAAAATAACGTTTTTGAATAAACGGATGACTATTATGAATTGATTTAAACATTGTTATTACCATTGCCAAAAACAAAATATTCAAAGGTGTATTGGATTGTTTACACCGTTTGCCCGTGTACAAGTCCCAAAGTATTGTAATGTGAACTTGTTACAGTAAGAGCAACTGTTGCATTGGTTGACTACCTGACTTTACAATATATTAAGATTGCTTGATGTCTCTATTCACGTATTTCCATATTTACCGCGACTGATCCTTCATTAATCACCAACTGTAAGGCGGCCGAGAATATAATAAGTAATATTACACAGATAATGAACGCATCGATATCCATCATTCCCCGGTTAGATACAGCCGTGTTAAAAGTGATCAGTATTGGCATTGCCATCGCCCATAGTATGAGTATGTAGCCAGTGTAAATAGATCGGCAACTCAAAGTATGGATGTGAGGATCGATTTGAATACAAATAAACTCACAATACGTCAAAGTATAGCTACACCAATTACCAGTTTATTCAAGCTCTGCCTGAGGTACATATCCGTCTGCCAGCACTAGCTGCCTGGCCGACATGTATATTCTTCCATTAACAAAGAATCTTAAGAATTCACTCACTTAAAGAATGTTAATTAAGGATTTTAAAGAAATCTCAGTTAGTAGAACTCATTGTATTACTATGTTACTACTTAACTACTTAAGATTACATAAACCAACTAACATAATTGTAACATGATTGAAGATGCAATATATATAAACGATGTCCTGGTATGTTGCTGTGTAAAAGCAATCTTTGTGTCACAATCACAGATGTATATGATGGTATTGTACATTGTCCAAATGGAGATGATGAGAGAATGTGTGAAACATATTGTCCACAGGGTTGCAGCTGCAATGGATGGGTGTTCAAGTGCAAGGCACTTACTAAGAATACAGTAATACCTTTGCTGATGCACAAGCCTGCAAAGCTAGTTTTACGATTTATTAACTTGGAAACATTACATGGTTTGTCACATGTGTTATTTTCTATATTAAAATATTTGGACATGAGGAACTGCTCCCTGACCGAAATACCTTCTCAAATTGCAGAACTACTACTTATAGAAAGGGTCGATCTATCATACAATACTCTGACCAGTCTATCAGGAAATGTATTTGAAGAATCCAGATATATCACAATCATCAAATTTGAAGGGAATAATATTACTTCTATTCAAGATAATTATTTTAGAAATTTGTTGCGGATGGAGTCTCTAGTCATAATTCATCAAAGCCTAATTGAGCTACATGACCAGAGTTTTTTAGGACTGATGAATCTTACATTATTGGACCTGAGTTTTAATCAGCTAAAATCACTTACAAGGGAATGGTTAGAGCATCTACACTCTCTGGAAATGTTCTTTGTTCAAGGCAATATCTTAGTTACATTGGAATAACCCTTGTTCGGAATATTACCCTCAATAAAAATGATAAAAACTTCTCTGAACACACTATGTTACATGTCAATTATTCTTAACATAGTGAACCATACTGAACCATTTAAACTATCTAGATGCCAAAGTATGCTTGGTCAACATATCAATTTAGATACATGTGGAGTATTTAGAAAGATATTCAACATTATAGTTTTAATTATAAGAGGTGTCAATCGTACAAATAATTATACAATAACTATTGCAAATATTGCTTTGGTTGATGCTTTGAGAGGAATATATCTCATTATTGTTAGTAGTGTGAATTTACACTATCGGAGTTGTTTCGGTTTGACTAAGAATGTTCGGCTTGGAGGAGCATTGTGTCAAGGCCTGTATAAGGGCATACTTGCTGTCACCATAATATCTCCTATTTATTTATTCTTTGTAGCCACTGATTGTTGCAAAATAGTGACAACTCCATTCATATCAATGACTGAAGGACAGGGACAGAAGCTTAGAATAACATTGGTCTTATGCGTCTGGTTGACAGTAGGATCTATGATTTATTTAAGCACTTTTCTACCCATATTAGCCCTTAATGGTGTCTGTCACATATATGATCATATTCTAGCAGAAACAATGAGCATTCAACACTTGATTGTGTACATCATAATGGGTTTCATCAATCCAATCCTTTTCATAATGATATTTATTAACTATTGCATTATATGTAAGCATTTGAGAAGACTTAATATGTCAGAGCCCACCAATAAAACAATATCAAATTTATGGGCATATTAGCGCATTTTTAACATTGTGTTACTGAAGGCATATGTCTGTCTAACTGACGCAATTATTAATCATATGCACGTTTGTAATGTAATGATTCCCTTAAAGCTATTATGGTCTTCAGCAATTATGAGCACTGGTGTCCCCCTTGTATTTAATCCTTTTCTTCACACTTTGGCCACCGATCTGGTGTTGAAAAAACCCAGGGTAGTGGGAAGAAATATCAAACATAGAATTAGGATTTCAGATCCAGTTTAACCAAATCTTTCAATAAATAAGCATTGGTCTTAACTGTTATGTCATGTCTCATTTTATTTGAGAGGAGATCATCTTATAGTTCAGGATATGGTAGTGAAGGAAACAGAACATGTCTAAAACCCTTCTTGCCTAGAATATTATTGTATATCAGCTGTTGCATATGAAATAAATCTTATTATGAAAGGATAATTATTTGGCTATGCATTTCATCCTCATATCAACAAGCTATTGCCAAGATTAAAATATTTGCTTGCCGGATCACTAAGTGGTTACTTAAGGTGAATATCGATTTCTAGAATGCATGCAATATACTCCATTTGACAATCAATTAAAATAAAGTACTACTATAACTGTACTATATATTATAATGCTTATTTCATACAGAGCAACGAAGCGTAAAACATCTTTCAATGATAAGAAATAATGTTAAGTTGCACAGGTAAATAAAATTAACCACTGTATCAAGCTTGTGAATATTTAATAACTCTACAGTGGACCCTCGATCTATCACTGTTGCTTATAATGTGATTGTTTATAACGAGGTTAAATTCGGTTCTCTAGTGTAATGTATAACGCGGTTCAGAGATCTACGATAGGAATACATGGCAACACGCGGCTTGCGAGACTTGCCTTCACTGTTGGTTTAATCAGAGGTCTGATTACAATACAGAGCAGTTGTGTTGTCAGCTGCTGGTCTCTCATATGGATCAGCTCCGGTCACCTCAAATATAACAACCGTGTATGTCAACAATGCTCCCATAATCTGTGGACAATCAAAAGAATCAGTCACACTTTTATATGTATGCAACGCTGAAGTATAAGATTGAGGCTGCATAACTTGAATACTGAAAAAAATAATAAACATGTATGCATTATAAAACTCTCAAGCATGTTAAGTGTATGCTTTGAATAGTCAAATAGTGGTTAATTAATCAATTCAGCTTCCATGTTTAAAATAAGATAGTTTTTAATACTAATTTCGGTAAGGCTCTACACAATTTATAAATTTCTTCTCAGGCCCGCATGCAGACCCCTTGCAAGCCCCCTTGTTATTGTCATCTATAAAAGTTAAATAATCGTTAACTTTTCATTTTACACTTTATTATGCAGGTAAATTGGCCAAATATACCGGCAAATTAGCCAAGTATTGCCCAATAAATTACATTTTGAATAAAAATCACGGTTAGCTCAGTAGCCAGATTTACGGCGACTGATCCTCCTATAATCACCAACAGTGAGGCGGCCACGAATGTAATAAGTAATATTACATATATAACGAACGCATCGATATCCATCATTCCCCGGTAAGATACATTGTCTATGTATGGCTGGGCTTGTTTATCACGGTTGCCCTGTTCGGTCCCGTTATTCCCGGCTTAATAATCGCCGGTTGGAGATGTTGGAAAAAGGGAAGGAGAATACTAGTTGACGCACTAAAGATGACTCTCAGTAGACAGAAGCGCGAACCAATTAGGGTAAAAGCTTTCATCTTCTGCTTGTCCATTAGCTGTCAGAAAAAAGCTTTATGCCAATTCGATGAATTTACAGGATGGAGGCTGGCAAGTAATATCTGCGGGGTATGGGCAGCTTAGATAACTCTGTCGCTACAGGTGTGCGAATTCTGAGCAGCTTTAGTCAACTTTGCCAAATGCTAAAAAGTTGACCTGGACACAGATCGACAGTTAACTGGCATGCAAGAGTTGAAATGCCGAGCTATACCGACCTCCAGATCATATAACTGGTCGTCAAGGTCACCAGGTTGTCACAGTTACCAGGTGGTTCTGTAAACAATATAATTGAAACAACCATACGGTTTCTGAAATTTGCCACTGACATTCAAATCATAAATAAATCTAGAAGATATTTCATCACGAAGTAAAAATTGATTAAAGTCTGAATTAATATTCAGCCATCTATAAAATATTCCTAAGTTTAGTTCCTTTTCCATATTTGAATGTGAAAATTAAACTGAACTATGTAACATTATAGCTCCACCGCTTCCACATACGCAGGGTCTCAATTTGCTTTGCCTGAACTTCACAATGACACAATAAAAATATTCAAAATAAAAATAAAAAATAAAAAGGTAAATTAAATGTATTGATTTTGTTTAAGATAAACGAGCAAATGCATCGGACTGTCACTCTGACTTCTTACCACAAGAGGATGTGTCTGTTAGCACCTTTCCTACTTATCACCTCTTACATTGCACTGATGTTGTATAGTTCTGATGCCGTATGTCGAAAGGAATCCCACATTATATTTAGACATTTTGTCGGCAAAAAATACACTAGCATACCATCAGACATAAACTTGCCAGCATGCATCGAGATCCTAAATTTCAGAAAAAATGAACTAGCATGTATCGCAGATTTGACGTTTCAGAGATTTACATCGGTGAAACGACTGGATCTGGAGGACAATTTGCTGACAGAGGTTGAACCACTAGCTTTCAGAAATGTTAAACTCACTGTTCTGATTTTAAGTAAAAATATGTTAAAATGTGTGCCAAGTTTAAGAGAGGTTCACTTAACACTCCGCTATCTAAAAATCAATTTAAATCTTCTCCACATCTGCGCAGCAGATATGAAATACAATGTTGATTTTGTCAGATTAAATCACATTGACTTAAGCAGCAACAAACTGACTATTTTACCCCAAATCATCATGAGATCACCAAGATTACAATTTTTACACCTACAGAGTAACAGATTCCGTACAATTGCTAAACTGCCACAAATAAATTCCCATCTTGATTTGATGATAGACTTGAGGGGAAGTCCTATCGTATGTGACTGTAAGGTAATATGGCTTCAATATTCACAGAATATAATTAAGTGTGCAAGGAATGGACCATTCCCAGGCAAGGAGCTCCATAGAATAAGTATTTATCAGTTAGAGGAAACATGTCAAACAGGTGGAATCATCGCAGGTATTATATTATTGCTCAACTTCACATATTATATCCTTACCGAACCTTTTTATATTAAAATATGGCATTATTCATAATTTTCCACTTTATAGGAATTAAGACATCACATGTACTGCCATTTGGCCCAGACTCACCGACTACCTTGACAGAGGTGTCTGAATCACCGATCACTGAACTGATGCAAACCGGGATATTTAGATTTGTCAACCGGCATAAGAGCAGCCATGCCAGTTCTTTGTTCAGATGTGGTTATATTGAGATCATCATGGAAGTGATTTTATATTGCTTCCTTGCTCTTGGTTAAGTTGTACAAATATGATCAGAGTTAAATATAAGCCTATCCCTGACGTTATTGATCTCTAAAGCCTGGCCAATAAATATAAACAAATGTTTAACAAGAGTGCCAGATGACATTAAATTGAAAAAGATGAATTGTGATTTTACTCTTCAAATATCATTTTTGAATAAACGGATTACTAGTATGAATTGATTTAAACATTGTTATTAAAATTGCCAAAAACAAAATATTCAATTCAATGAATTAAACATTGTTATCACCATTACCGCAAACAAAATATTCAAAAGTGTATTGGATTGTTTACACTGTTTACCCATGTCCCAAAGTACTGTAATGTGAACTTGGCCAGACCAGGGGATGCTACAATATACACATATATTAAATATGAAGATGGAAGACATCCTGAAAATTGCAATTATAGCAATTAACAATATATTATGATCGTTTGATGTTCCTATTTATGTGTTTCCTTGTCGACAGTAATGTAAACATGGCACGGTTTTTCAGAACCCATCATTGATCTGAAAGTTGTTAGCTTATTGCCAATTAGCTTGTGGACAAATGTCGTCGTGTGAAATCTTTAATACGTTTATGTTCACTAGCTTTCGTTACCCACCCTGCGGGTATTGCTAATAACTATTGGAAATAGTGGGGTTTATTTAACCATTCCCTGAGAGCATCCCCCCTCCACAACAAACCAAAATATCCACTGACACAACCATTCCCTAAGAGCTCAGCCCCACCCCGCTCTCCCATCTCTCTCCCCTCTCTCCCCGCTACACACACGAACATGTGTGACCCAGTTACCCCGCATGTGTAACCCAGTTTTGTGACCCAGTTCCGAATGTTCGGCAAATTTCCCTTTTTGACTCTTTGTCAAACTTTAAATGTGCCAACTGTGTACAATTCGGGAAAAAAAACAGACTCTGCCGATTCCGAATTCGCCGATTCCTCCAAGAACTCCCGAAATCGGGCGCAAAACTTTTCGCTTAGCGAAATTATATATAAAATTATAATTATGGTAATACATCTCCGAACACCTAGAAAAATTATAAATTTCCAATGAATCTCTAGGACAAAAACATAAACAAGACTGAGAGTATCTTAATGTATTGGGCAATATTTTTTTACATTTTCACAGCCAAAAGGTTCATCTCAAGGCTAATCCAATGTTAATTTTATGGTCAATTCAAGTTTAATCTTGTGGTCAATTCAAGTAAAATCTTGTGGTCAATTGCGATGTAAATATTGTGGTCAATTACAAAGTTAATTTTAATGTTAATTGCATGGTTGATTTCAAGTTGTACTTATATCAATTTTTGTTAAATTGTAGTTGTATTTCTAGTTATATTTGTTAGATCGCCACAATGATCGAA
>JAXGGS010552360.1:0-10652 GCA_035585475.1 Armandia brevis | reverse complement strand
TTTAATTTTAGATCGGAATGTGCTTAGGCTACTTGGCATAGTTCGTTCTGTCAGTTCTGTGGCCACTTTATTTTCGTCGGACAGTCTTTTTGAATTGAGTAAAGACGTACTTTGCTGTCCTGACCCTACAGTAAAATTTGACATTGACCAGGTATGACTATTTATCTCTGACAAATGAAAATATCATTGCATTATATGTAAATGATGTACCTTGCCAGTTGGAGGGTGGGAACATGTAACTGCATGCCATAATTATCGACAATACCGATACAAGTCCTAAAACTGGTATCGCATCTTTCATACACGACATAACGGCCACTAATGATTGTTGCTTCCTTATTTGTTCTTAAATTGTATTAAATTGTTGACATACCTGGTGTTTATGAAAATATATAATCCATTCGCGAAAGAAGATCAGCCATTAGGTCATTCGTAGAAATAATTTAGTAATTTGAGAGTACAGGAATATGACAGTATTGGCGCAAACTTTGCTAATCATCAAAAACGTATTTCAAATTGTTATTGCCAAAACCATCTGAACCATTGAAACCTTTTTAACAACTAATTAGCGGCAGTATGGTATCTGTGTCACACATGTTTTTTTTGTTTATGATCAATTGAAAAATTGACATCTAAATTGCATGATGATGGACAAACTTCTTTCAGCATTTGCTACAATCTGCTAAATAAACATATATCATGTTTCGAAGTGTCCTAGCGCCTTTTAAAACCTATGTATATTAACTTCAAATGTTAGCTCATGTGCATCATTAATGGATTAAGTGAAAAGCCAAAAAGCAAACTCCCATTGCAGTTGCACGATATCAATATCTATATATTCTTTTTCTATACATTACTAAAACCTCGTCCTTACTTTCAGGGCTCTGATAAATAAGCATGATGTTATTTACATTCAAAAGTATTATTCTCTGATCCTTAGAATCAATGTATTATACGGCTTTATAGTGATGTAATCAAACCCGTCTATCTCTCTGATTGTGATTGGCTCAGGTAACCGTTCACTGTTAGTGATTCTACTGACAATGTAACAGCTTCCGGCTTTGTAAGATACCCAACACAAGCAGTACAACGGCATCTCAAGTTAGATGTACATATACTAACACAATCTCTTTGTCATTCATAAGGGTCATGGGTATATGCTGTTGTCTAAATATCCGTCTCATATAAGGCTGAAATGCGACCATTTTATAAATCGGCATGGTATCGGCGGTACCACTTGATTTTGTTATCCCTTTTTGATTTCTGAAATCATACATACTATTTAGAGGAAATATATAGGCGATGGTAAATATCAGTCTGTGTATGTCAGGCATATTTGTCAATTGTTATTTCCTCCCACTATACATAGGTGTTGAGTTAATTTCTAGAATTGTTGAAATATTGCAAGCCAAGCCAAGAATAGTGCTTCTTTCTTTAACCGATAAGGTGCAGCTTTGATAAAACGGGGCGATGTATATGGGTGGAAACCATTCCTCACCTGCTCCTTTGATTTTCACATAGCAATTCGACATGTCATAGGCATGTATATTCGGCACTTAAAAACTAACAGCGCACGCTGCTCTGTGGACGTTCTGACATTTCAGAGTGGTGAAGATCCGAGCTGCAGGAGACGTGATAACATCGTCACATCTCTGTTTGGATTCATGGGACATCCTACTCCAGTCCGCATTCCAACAAGAGTTTCTGTAAAAGCAATTCGATCGACTTCACAAATTCGTCATTTCTTCTAAGACGATGACAATTCCTTAGCTAGTATTAATATTCGCAGACGGCGTTGTCACTGGATGAAAAAATTAAACTTATTTCGTATGTAAACAGTATGTGTTTGTGATCATTGGAATACATTTGAAGAACCAGCGCTTACCTTCACGAATTTGGTGGGTGGTTTTTATGTTTTTTCTTATATTTACGTGATGACGCCTATTGCTTGTTGCCTGAGTCGGTCCAGTTACTGGTAAATCTTCCGGATAACCTTGCGTAAAAATATCTGCGAACATTATAGGTATCGGTTAAGGTGAATTTGATACATTTGACCTTTCAACTTGAAAATTAAAAACATGAGATCTCACCTTTGGCAAATTTATTTGCCTGTAACCATCATCATAATGTCAAGAACGCATAGGCTGTATGAAACTATCAAATGCTATGCAACAGCAACTGATATCATCATTGTCGAACATCAGAGACAAAAACTAAGCAGTCTCTGATGTTTCATCAGTTTTCATTCAGCAAATAACAAAAATAATACTTTCTAGATCATTTGTGGTTTGAAGAGCAATTGAATGCATTCTTTACTTCAAATGAATAATCATCTCATCATTGTGGCAACTGCAGGTGTATCTTATTGCAACGGAGGTAATTGCAAAACCAATAGCTTGCTTTCTTAATGGCATCAAAGCATTGTGTATAGCAATACGGAGAGTACCGTCTATCATACTCTATCAAAACGAAACAACGCAATAAAACATATAATTTAGATGGGCTGTTACTGATTGTCCCCCAGAGGTAGCATAGACAGTATTATAGCTGAACCGCATGTTAAACCATTGTGTTTTCTTCTCATGGGGTGAGCAAGCGTTCCCATAAATTAATTTACACAAATGTCTGAGCTATCCATTGCGCAATCTGAATGAGGCACGGCACAATCGACATCACCACTTGAACTAAAAAAGAGACAATGTTAAGCCATACAAAATGTCAAATGCGAAGCAATTCGTCCAGCCTGAACACATATCTGATATTACACACCAATGCACATACATTTCTGTAGGAATATTATTATTTTAAAGGAGACGATAAGGTATGAAGAATCCAGAAACCAGCATCGATTGCAGGTGGTCGTGTAGCTCGATATTTCAGTGTAGGACTTCATTGGTTTGTCTGATATAACTCTTATTGCAGATGTAGATGATTGAGCGATAGATGAAACTGCTACATTTGCGCATTTTGTACTTGATGTTGAGCTTGGTACATGTGACCGTGCTTTTTTAGTAGGTTATTATCTATCAGCAATTGAAAGCCATCACTAGAGAGGCCACGAAAAAAGTGCCCCAAAATACCCTGATCAAGAAGTATATTAATCTTTTTTAATACCTATTGACCATCATTCTATGCATAAACATAGTGCATGCACGATTATAAATTTTAGATTTCAATTATCAATAGCTCAGAATTCATGTTTTGGGAAATGACTTTGATCAGATAATTCAGTTCCTACTTTGTTTATTCTCGCTCTGTTCTACTACATCTAAACTATAGTTGTCAGTGCAATTATTCCGCTAACACTATGTACAGGTTTCTGAGCTAAAATCAGTAAGGAATATTTTTTGTGTTACAGAAGACATTTAAAAGAATTCAAATCACGGTAACTCTACTTGACAATATAACAGCAATCATACTGGCGATTTGTGTATATATTCTAAGCACATATTCATCGCTTGCATTAAATTAATAAGCAACAGTTTGCTTTGGCTTCATGTTGAGGACACATGTTTGCAAATGAAATACAAATTATGCGTTCAATTTGTTGTGATAACACAAGGTTAACAGTTCAATCCTAATGATAACTTATCCAGTCACTGAGACTGATTTAATATCCCTAGTAACCGATATCTTATCTCGTTAGGACAAGCGTACACGAACCTAGGAACCTACAAAGACATCCAACCGGTAGCATATGTGATTCATGTTCTGCACGGGCTACGGTCTTACGAATAAATTATCAAACATGTTCATTTCTTGTATCGTAATTGGGTGGAGAACTTTGTTTACGTTGGTTTTTCTACTGATAATATAACAGCCTGTATTTGTAAAGAGATAACCAACACATTCCGAACAGTTGTACTTAACATTCCGTGAGCAGTATGCTTTACAATTCTTTTCATAGGGCTTTTGCTTTATTGATATGAGCCTTTGTCCATAGATAAGTCTCATGTATGCCAATACTTTAACTTTTTTGTAAACAGGAATCGTTTTTGCCATTCCATTTGACACATTGATTTTAGTGTGCATATTGATTTCTGAAATTGTATGATATGCTTCATGAAGTGATTGATTTGTTTTACCGAATTTGTTCAAAGCTCCACTGTTTGATCTGATTTTAAAAATCAACTTACCTGCTCCTGATATATTCAAGTTGCACACAGATATATCTACCAAATTAATATTCTTCAGGGAGAAACTTATTGCACACACGGCGATCATTGTGCTGTGACATTTAACAGTAGTGAAGTCACGAACGACTGGTGGGGATGTTATACTGTCACATTTCTGATTGTTTTCATTGGAATTGCACATCGGGCAGCCTGGTTGAATTTGCATTCCAACAAGTCTCTCTGAAAATTTTTCAATATAACATAAAACTTATTATTATACAACCGACAACCAACCATGACCAACTAAATCATGACACAAATGTTCGTAGAAATAATTTTATTCTTCTTCACCAAATCGTTCAAAGCAAGGCATTCTTTATTTCAACTCAAACAGAACTTGTATGATATTTGATTAAACCTGGTTCTCTATCTTCTGTGTAAAACTGAACTGCCGAAACAACAGTGGGGATCCTGAAGTAGATTGTCTGCCAAACTATCTCATCATTATCATAGTCTATCAGTACACAATCATTTGATTTATATCTTTTATACTGTTTAGTAGATGACGTATCACAATGGGTTTTCCATGCGTCACATGACATCTGTCTTTCAAATGGTTTGGGAAAAATGGATACTGTCGATAGCAAATTATAATTACTTGTAAAACAAATTACACCTGGAATGTGCTAATTTTCTATAAGCACTTCCGATGATAACAAGATGTTTACATATGATATTTTTTAAGATTATCACCTACATTTCCTGTTGAAAATCACTGAGAACAAAACTGTGTACTTGAATGCCGAACACGACATAGGACATATTGCGATGTTTGATCATCACATTCGAAATGTGTCTGCAGTTTAGGTATGGATCGTCTCGGGCTCAATAGTTAATTATTTGACTATAGAAAATTGTGTCTGCAACATACTACAAAGCATATACAAAAACCTACCTGAGTTGTCATCAACCCAATTTCTTATGTAAATATTGCTTGATTTATCCTTACTGACCAATTTTGGTTTCCCTCCACATGTAACAAATATTCAAAATCAGTTCCCAGGCATGTATGTGTTAATTGAGCTTTGTTATTGATTAGAATATCTCCTATCTGATTAAAATACTTACGGATACTTGGTTTGAAACTATTTTGTGTATTTCCAAAAGAATTGTAATGATAGTAACCGCTGGTTATTATGCCTGTCACACCTGAATTTGAAACCTTATTTCTACTGAATCCGACCTTTTTTTTTTAACATAATCATCCAATTTGATAAGACATATTTCAATATATGTGTAAAAATTACCCGTTATAGGACTATATACATTAAGGCCTACCACAAGTACAACTGCAATGAGGACAATGATGGATATCAATGAGGTGACTAAAGCCACATCCTTTGCTACAACCATCTTCGTAGCCTGACAGTTTCCAACTAATCACCTTAGCTAATAAGACCTATCTTCTAACTTTAAAGAAAGACACACAAACTCTCTACAAAACATTATTATAGAAATTAGCAACCAAATCTGAGCGCATATGGCTCATTAAAGTATGAATAAATAACTAAATAACTTTTTGTTGATAAAAACACCTCAGAATTGAATGATTTAATGAAAATTGCCATCTTTATATAGAAGTATTCATGTTCCAAAAGGCAAACATTCACAATGACAAAATTCCTAATAAAACCATCACACATGCTGCATTTATTTTCCGTTCCAATTAAACGAAATATGAACTCAACACGATGCAAATTAGCATGAAACGTATTATTTATAAATCTGAAGAAAGGTTCCTTTGGGTTCTTAAACTGGATGTTTGTCTGTAGCTTAGTATTAGCTGTACATTAATTGTCAGTTTAATTTCCTAAGTCAGTTATGGCACTGTTGAGATTTTCTGGCGCTGTTGTTTCTTTTCAATTCGAAATATTGGATCTCATATGTGACAGTAATGAATATTTAATTTTAATAACCCATTTTACTTTTACAAAAGCTGATTTTAGTCTGATTGAAAATAAAAGGGTCGAACATATCAAAAGCATCGAGGTGTATTGGATTCGGTATTGATTTTGGTCATTGGTCTTAGAATCATAATGGCAACATCCAATTTGATAATGAACAGTTAATACCTGGATGAAAGGTCATTAACACTGTTCGTCAATTAATAACATTTTGAATAATTGGTTATCTCTATCTATTAAAACATGATAAGTGGATCCCAGTCAACTTAATAAAGGTAAAATAAATGTTAAAGAATTACTCTTTATATGTACACGTGGCACACAGACATATCTATCGCATGTGTATATATCAAGCATAAAATATTCATCATTAGATCAACAAAATAAACAACGGTCTGTTTTTCCTAATAAACCTATATTTGCAAATATGAATTAATGCGAAATTAATCACCAATTACTTCCGATTGTACAATGTTACGATATGCAACCTTTTCAGTTACATTAGATCAATCACTTGGAATTACGTTTTCCTCAAAGTTATTTAAAGACTCTTTAGACAAGCGCTAATGGACCTATCAATTCCTTAACAAAGGTTTGCGCCGAGTGATATTCTGCCTCGTATACGGTGTTATGATGAAAAAATCAAACATATTCATCTCTGTTATTGTGATTGGCTCGTAAACACTCTGCCATCTGGTGATTCTACTGACTATGTAGCAACCTTTACTATTAAACAGATAACCAATGCAAGCATAACATCGGTACTTAACAAAAGCTGTGCACATGTTTTTGCAATGCTTTTCTCGGGCTATTCGTACGATGGGTGTGAGACTTTGGGCATAGATGAGTCTCATGTGTGCCAATACTTTAACTTTTCTATAAACTGGAATTGTTTCAGCCGTTCCATTTTTCAGATCGATTTTGGTATCGGCTTTAATTTCTGAAATTATATATTATGCGATTTGAAATTGATCAAATATTTCATGGTGGGGTTGATCTGTTTTACTGAATTTGATCTATTCGTAAAATCAACTCACCTGCTCCTGTTATTTTAATGTTGCACAGAGACATTTCTACCGAATTTAGATTCCTCAGGTAAAAATTTATAGCACACACCGCAATCATCCTGTTATGACATTTAACAGTAATGGAGGCGTGAGTGACAGGTGGAGTTGTTATGCTGTCACAATTCTGATTGCTAAGTTTTGAATTGCACTTTTGGCATCCTGGTTCAATTTGCATTCCGACTAGTCTCTCTGAAAATATTCGCAATACGATTCATAAATAACTATTGTGTAGACAGATATGTTTGCATCCTTAATTCTTTATATTTAATGTCATGTACTAGACAGTTTCCTTATTTCTTTACTAAAACCTAACATGCATAATATGTGATTAAACCTGGTTCACTATCGTCTGTGTAAAACTGGACTGCCGAAACAACAGTAGGGAAATCAAAGAAAATTGTCTGCCAAACCAATTCATCCCTTTCATAGTCTATCAGCACACACTGATAGGTCTTTTCTCTGTTTAAAAAGTAGACGTCTCTACTTGGCAACTTGTCACACCTAGATTTCCATGCGTCACATGACATTCGTCTTGCAAACACGTTTGAAAAAATCGATACTGTCAAGGATAAAGAACATTTTCGTCGCAAACATAACAAAAATCTTTAATGAATTATTAGGAAGTCTACATAGAGCCATTAAAAATAGAAGTTATCATTTGACGAAGCATGCAAATCATACCTCATTTTGAATATGAATATGAATATCCAACTAAGTGTTGCCTAAACTGTTATCATAAAATTCCTAATGGCTTCGGCCAATTTACATACGATTTAACCCACCTGAATTGCAGTCCACCCAGTCGCTCACATGATTATCAAATGATAAATCGGTGCTGACTAAGTTGATTTCAGACAATCCTTTGAGCAGAAACATACATTAATCCAAGCACTCGAAAAAATTCTACTGTATCAATCTCTAAAATAAAGTAATAAATGGATTCCTCTCCCAAACCTGATTCAGTTGTTCCATGTGGGTGCATTTCTTTTTGAATGTCAATAGCATTCCTCTTCCAACCTAAACTTGCTATACTCTTATTAGGAGGGTCATCTTTGTTGCCTGAAACGATATGCAATTTAGCAAATCAAAACTTTGCCACTCAAACAAATACATTGATTTCTGTGTTCAGTTTTATACCTTTTGTAAAAATTGGTTTATAATAATGTAATGCAACTACAGCAAAGATTAGTGCATATATAGTAGAAAATATTGCAATCAGGACTAATTTCTTTGCTGAAACCATCGTGAGAGAAAAGATGTGTCTAAGAAATGACTTGAAATATTCTTTTTAATATTATCCTCTCCCTGCGGGTGACGTCATTAGAGATGAAAAAAACATGTTCAAAAGGTTATCAAAACTGTGCAATACATTTCTACCCAGGTGGCCGATGAAATGAAATGAAAGTTCTGACATTCTAATGTTTTTCTATCGCATAATGGATTGCTTGATACTTTCTATATGTCTCAATGTCAATGAGTCAGATAAAATATAATCTTAAGCTTATTGGTGCGGTAACATTTTTGTTCCTTCTTGAATTCAATAACAAACTAAAGTTGATGCCGAACAGATTGTGAACAAATGACAACATATTTTAGATCTAATAGTGGGATCACAATTCGGTCAGATGACTAAAGAGGCAAACAATAATTTGATTAGATTACGATCTCGACACTTAAACTATGGCTTTGAATGTTTTCAAACTCCTCTCTTCTTGGCCATTTATCCACATAATGATTTCTACCATCCAAAGCTTATCCTCCAGTTTTCCTTCAACCTAACCACGGCGCCCCAGTTCATCAAGCCCGACTTCAACATGTACTTGCTGGCATGTGCTTGGCATCGGTTAATATCAACTGGGTCCCGAAATAGTAATTATAATTTAACCGCCGATCTGATTTTTGATCATACTTGCCAAAATCAAGAAACAGCTTTTGAACTTCCCCGTTATTGCTGGCTCCTCCGCTAACTACAGTAAGACAATAAATGATATGTGGGACCTACCCTTGGTAAAAAAAAATCTAGGAAATAGCTGATCAAAGCTGATGTGACCAATGCGTGAGTTATGTCACGAACCGTATCTTTTGTTCGCAATCAAGGAAATATGAGTTCTGTGTTAGGTTAACTACCCTTATTAATCGATATCTCTAATTCCTCCCGTATGTTTAGCTTACTCATTAACCAAACTATACCGTTCATCTTGTTCACCCCTATTTCTTTCTGTACACCTAGCTCGAAATCAATCTATTGTTGGACAATAAAGTTTATACTCGATATATCTGTGTTTATTGTTTGCATGTATGTGTCTTGGTTTATGTCCTGTCAATAGTTGTCTAGGGTTTGTCACAACATGCTTGTCTTGCCGCAATGATAGTGACGACACTTAATGTCCCACCGGAGTGACCCACACTGATATACTCCCGAGAAATTAACATATTTGGTCGGAAATCATCTTGTCTCTATCACATGTTCCGAAAAATTTACCTCTGTGTCGCAATGTCACAATTCGAAATTAAAAAAAGTCAATCAGCAGTAATCCTCAGAACACTACAATGTTGTTCTTTTCAGCAGCCAGGTTGAATAAAGTATTCCAAAGAATAACTTCAATACTGTGTACCTACCTTACCATGAATCTATACTGTACACCTCGCCCCTAATCATTACTGTTCACCTAGCTCACAATAAATGAACACTGTTCACACAAGTCACCACTTATCTTCACTGTTCATCTAGCTCTCCACTGACTATTCTATTCATCTAGCTCTCCACTGACTATTCTGTTCATCATACTCTCCACTGACTATTCTGTTCATCATACTCTCCACTGACAACTCTGTTCACCTAGCTCTTCACTGACTACTCTGTTCACCTAGCTCACCACTGACAACTCTGTTCACCTAGCTCTTCACTGACTACTCTGTTCATCATACTCTCCACTGACTATTCTGTTCATCATACTCTCCACTGACAACCCTGTTCACCAAGCTCTCCACTGACTATTCTGTTCACCAAGCTCACCACTGACTATTCTGTCCATCACACTATCCACTGACAACTCTGTTCACCAAGCTCTCCACTGACTATTCTGTTCACCAAGCTCTTCACTGACTATTCTGTTCACCAAGCTCACCACTGACTACTCTGTTCACCAAGCTCACCACTGACTACTCTGTTCACCTAGCTCTTCACTGACTACTCTGTTCACCTAGCTCTCCACTGACTACTCTGTTCACCTAGCTCTTCACTGACTACTCTGTTCACCTAGCTCTTCACTGACTACTCTGTTCACCAAGCTCTTCACTGACTACTCTGTTCACCTAGCTCTTCACTGACTATTCTGTTCACCTAGCTCTTCACTGACAACTCTGTTCACCTAGCTCTTCACTGACTACTCTGTTCACCTAGCTCTCCACTGACTACTCTGTTCACCAAGCTCTCCACTGACTACTCTGTTCACCTAGCTCTTCACTGACTACTCTGTTCACCTAGCTCTTCACTGACTACTCTG
>JAXGGS010552138.1:0-10654 GCA_035585475.1 Armandia brevis | reverse complement strand
ACAGGGGATTAAACATGAGCGCCTGTAACCAACTGACATTACATGTACACTACTACTATTACCTGATATAAATCCAGCCATGCTGTGACATGAGCTCACAGTACTTCCTTACCCTTTCTAAGCTTGGCTTACTCAGTCTAGTTCTCGTGTGCCTTGGTTCCTGATGTAATTTACAAATTTCCACTCAACAACCATCTATCACCTTAAAAATATTCCTCGCAAATTATATATACCTATTTAAATCAAAAACCATGCCTGTCAATTTATAAACCTCACACAACGTGCATTAATTTGCACCCTTATCAACAACAGCCTTTTTTCATTCTGTAATCTTAACCTGAACGCTGATAATAAAGCTGCTTATAAAATCCTGTCATTTATCTTGCTCAAATGTTAGTGCAATAAGACATAAACTAGGTAGCTAGTACTGCCAGTCGGTTTAGATATTATAAGTCTTATTTCGTGTTAACTTGCATGGCAACACTGTATAAAATTACATGGTGGCAGATGAGGCCCATGCGCCTCTTTAATTATTGTCCCCTGAAAGACAGCAGTGGACAGTGAAACGACCGTGTGTTTTCACGATTGTCTGCATTTGACCACTTAATTCAAGGCTATATCATATGTACATCTATTTCGTCTTACTTTTAAAACTAGTAATTTTAGTTGACTGAGTTTCTGCTGGTTATACATGTGGCACATGAATCAATGAAGGGATGCATGTGCGTTTATTCTGGGATAAGCGGAGCATGTTCAGTTTGATTTCCAAATGATATGTAAAAATTAAAACTATTAAATATTGAAACAAACCAACTGTCCTACATCGAAGCCTTGTACAGACACTGTAAGTTTGCCGAGGCGCTCCTCTCATTATTCAGCTAAAACCGGCCCGACAGAAAAATAGTGGTATACGCAGTCTCGGAACACAAGTAGCATAAGTGACAAGTATACATTTCTAGCCGATGTCTCCAAAACTTGACTGACACAGTGGTCTCACTTCACTATACAACGTGAATAATGGCGGTAGGCCTCAAACCCCACGTTGCCATTTAATTCTATACGTATTGGTGACCTTTGACCCATGGGATATAGATCCTAATCCAGGAGCACGGTCGACCCGGGTTATAGAAAGTTTCGCGTCAAATAGAACCACGTTATATAGAGGGTCAACGTTCTGTATGAGTTTAGTACTAATGCGCTGCCTAGTCGGATGTCAGTTGGAATATTGCCACATTTTAAGTTGTTCTCTAAGGCTTATCGAGACTTAATCGTTGTGCCGGCGAATTGTGGGAAAATATGTCGCCACGTCATAACCACGCTATTGATTTGTGAAACTTACATGCAGCTCTGCGTTCACGGTGACTCACTCCCAACAGGTAAAGTAGCGCTATTGTGTTGCGGAAGTAATCGATGTGTTGACCAGGTGACACCTTTGTCTGCCGGCCTGCCTATAGTTGTGTATAACCACGTTATCCACGCAGTGACACTTCCCTGTCGTAGTCAGTATCAGAGTTACACACGCTGTGTACTCCCGGCTGCCGAGCTCGTCAGTCGTGTCTCGCCGGGTTAACACAAACTCTCGACACCTATACATACACACGTACTACAATATATAGAGAGGAAGATGGGGAATTGTTTTAGTCGCGCGTTAAGCAGCATAATACTGTGGTGGGAGACGAGTCATGCTGACCCGGAGATGAACCGGGAACTGCTCAGGTCAGGGGTTCATGCGGTGACCATACTGGTGCTGAGTAGAGGAGGCATCCGAACCCTAGAGGCGCTCTGTCAGGCCCTGCCCGATACCCTAGAGCAGCTCCTGGCTTCCTACTACATAGAGCAGGCCCAGGTGAACCAGGTCCTCCAGGTTCGAAGGCGTCTGCGGGCCGCGGGGCAAGGCGGGCCTCAGGGTCAAGCCGGGGCTCCAGGGCAAGGCGGGGCTCACGGGCAAGGCGGGGCTCCAGGGCAAGGCGGGGCTCACGGGCAAGGCGGGGTTCCGGACCAGGAAGACCTGATGACGGTGGAGCATGTCGCGGCCATCAGTCGAGAGGCGGGGGCTATGCGAGACACGGCGAGCGGACAGCAGGCCGAGACGATCGTCCGCTACCTGCACCAGTGGGGGGTGATCACTGACGAGGAGAGAGACGACTGTCTGGGGGAGGCGACTCCGGCAGAGCAGGTGAACTCGGTGCTCGGACTGATCACGGACAGAGAGGACCTGGGGTTCGGGCACCTGATCAGAGCTCTGCTCCGAGCCGGGCTACACGAGATCGCTGACAGATTGTATAACACGGACGTCGCCGACCAAGCTGAAGGTCTGTAACTCAACGATGTATCTTTACAATGCCAATACTTGCTTACACTAATGATTCAATGTGGTAATTACTTGGAACTATCACCGAGAATTCAAGCTTTACGTACATATACATTTTCCTTAACCAACTGGCATAATTTAAAATTCATAAATTATAATCATCGTTCAGTTACAGACTACTGAATTACATGACTTAGATTACACGCATTTTCATTACTTTCAGACCAACCGCTTGTGACTGTGGTGGTAGATCTAGATGCCCCCACGATTGACTTGCGGACGGGAGGGCCGAGCCCGGCAGAGACAGACTTTTTCAGAGTACTAGGAGTGGACGTGAGGGGAGGTAGGTGTCAGATAGTCGACCAGAATGGCGCTGTGCTGCAGATGATTGAGGCTGACGGGAGGACGGTGAGGGGGGTGCGGTACGGATCCCTCCACCTTGACGTGTACTGTCCCACGGAGAAATCCCTGCTCGACCTGTCCATCCTCTGCGAGCTGGGAAAGCTGCAGAAGGTCATCATGAAACAACCGGAGGTTGTGGGGTGGAAAGAGAAATACGAAGTCGGGGAGTTC
This sequence comes from Armandia brevis, assembly GCA_035585475.1. Taxonomy (NCBI): domain Eukaryota; kingdom Metazoa; phylum Annelida; class Polychaeta; family Opheliidae; genus Armandia; species Armandia brevis. The sequence continues at coordinate 7,770 of JAXGGS010552138.1, read as the reverse complement.
AAACTGGGGATCAAACTCGAGGAATTTGACGCTTGTATGAAAATCCTGCGGAAAAAGAAAGGTAAGTTTATATACTGCGTCGTCAAAGTTCTAGTCCACTCGAAGTTGTACGTTGATATTCGATTGTTTACTTTAGCAGACTATATCGGGCCAAACACATTAATCTGTTAAATTTGCTTTATAGAGATGAAACAGTTTACCAGCGAGTGTGCATCCCAATTTCCGTCAAAAGCCAACAAGGATCAAACGGTATAAATAATAATAATAATATTTTGAATATGCTTTAAATGTACCTGTAGGTCGATATATACGTGTATGGAGGCATGATACCATGATTTTATTTGTGTGACTTTGCCATAACAAGACGGGCAGTTTATTCTATAGCTCATGGTTATATATATTCTGAATCAGGAATAGCACACGGGATTTCCGTGCACCTGACGATTGTAAGAAAACATGTCTAGGTAAAGAATTAAACTCTGAGTCACCAACCCGCGGTAAAACCTCCCCCCTCGTCAACAAATTGAGGCCTTTAGAATGTCCCACTCGATGGTTAAACCACGTGCAATGGTTATTGTACATCACCGACCCGTATATAAAACAATTAATACATGTATACAAATATTTATTTATATATACATATATACAATGTGATTATATATATATATATGTATATATATATATATATGCCCACAATTTAGCAGTGTGATTTACACATACATGTATATAATTGTGTATATAGTATTCATATTTTCGGTCAAACCAAATTAGGAACGACTATATAAAAGTATTTGAAACTGTAATCTAACCCTATATTTTAAAGACGCATATATTTTACATAGCACATACATGTAGTTGTACATAATTGCACGATGTATTTTAGAGTCACGTATAATTAACATACCATACACGGATTATATAATTAATCTAACGATGCCGTATATATTTGACAGTCACGTATTCCTGCTGTGTTGACGGCTGTGACGGACGGGGACCCCAAGTTCCTGACTAAACTGCTGGAGCACGGAGAGGACGCTAACAGCGGCTGGCCGGACGGTCTATCCGCGCTGCACATAGCTGCGCAGGCAGGTGATGACGTCATAGGAACGCTCCTCCTTAACCACGGCGCGGACCCCAACAAACCCGATCACCATGGCAACACACCTCTGATGTACGCAGCCGGACAGAATCGGGTTAAATTTGTCCAGATGATGCTAGAGTTTAAGAAAATAGAAGTGAATTTGGTTAACAAACAGCGTGAAACAGCGCTCCACCTGGCGGCTAAGATGGGACATAGTAAAATATTGTCGGCTCTGTTGAATAATAAGTTACATAAGGTGGATACTCAGGTAGAGAATACTGATGGCTTTAAAGCCATCGATCTGGCGTTTATAGAGAACAAGTTCGACGCGCAGAGGGAGTTGGCGCTGCACGATCCGATGACGTCATTCGGTGACGTAAACGTGAAAGCCGCGATGAAACTCTCGCAATCTGTTCAAACTTAAACTCACAAATGACTTGTTTATTTGCTGATCTATACTCGATATGAAACGTAGAAGTTTGCCGAATGAAGCTCGAATATTAGGGAATGTGAGGCTAGGAAAATACTTTCCGATATCACATTTCACAACCAAATGTAAACAAATAAAATTATGAACAGAGAACCTGATTTTCATTTAATAATTGCGCGGATATATCAAACACTTAATTGTTTAGTTATGATAGAACTCACACTTCCAAAGTTATAATTCAATCATCATACACATGTATATAAAGTATACTGCTTCAATGAGTTTAGTACTACTAGTATTAAAATGTTTTGGCACATCAGTGGTGCATCTAAACCTTTAGTCAGTCTCAAATAAATAATCCTGCAATATGCAAAATAATGCATATGAATGTCAAGGGATGCGCATGCACATGTAACGTACAATCATGTAAATTAACACGTGCAAGTGTTACATGTAAAGGTCATCATAGCTAACTACATGTATAACCTATTTACCGTATCGAGGAAGAATATATAAGATCAATAGTAAAAAAATAGGAATGTCAAACCTGGTAATTCATATAGCATACGTGCGTTTTTCCGACAGGATTAGGTTTCAATAGCATGATGGCATAGAGAAAATACATTCTAGACTGTACAGTATTAATACATGAAAATAGAGTTTTAACGATTAAAATATCTAAACAGTGATGAAACTGATCTAATCTATACCACAGGGAAAATTGAAGATTAGATTTAAAACATAACTTTGCAGGTCAACGATAAATGCAATCTCATAGCACAATCAAACCACCTTATTATCAAATTTTAATTTGCAATAACTATCAATAATATGGTAAGGACATGCTCTACCCATAACGTAAGTTTACAGAATTATTGTCGATAATTGAGCATGATTGTGTGAAGTGTCATAGAAAGACAGAACAAAGCGATAAAAACTTAACAAATACAGTAGCTCTCAACACGTGTGCATCATACACTATCCTACAGATATAGGTGGCCATATGCATGTAATATAATAAACAATTAATAGACATTAGCCATGAATAATTGGGATCTCGAGTTGCAGTGTACTCAATATTTCTCGTATATGTGCAACGAATGTACGTACACGTACAATAAATGGATGAAGAACACACAATGACTACCAAAAGTTGCATTTATATCCCGAGTAGGGTCGCTGCTTGCTTTGGACGACAGTGAGTTCAGCGTCGCGGTGCATAACGTGCAATTAAACATGAATTATCGAATCTTGTGAGAATAAATTAAAATATTGGAAGAAGATCATCCGGATTGAGTATCACTTATAAAATGCACACGCATATGTGCTTTAAAATAAACGATAGCTCATGCACACGTATAAAATGCTGCTGGTTGAACAGTATCTGTGGATGTATAATCTTCAGAAACAATTAGACTAAGTATTAGTATAAGCACAGCGTGGTATTAAGAACTGGACATTTTTTATCACAAAAACTATCACCGGGATCTTGTCGCGTACTAAATAAACATAATAATATATACCACTTCAGATTGATCAGGCACTCGATAAACCGGTAACAGGTATTAATCTTTTACTGGTACAATGCGATGCAACTTCACCGTTTTATTTTTTTTGTCGAAAATTGAGCGGTAAAACCATACGAGTGTGATGCTATTAAAATGGTATCTGACTTTCATGTCAATTTGATTCACCGTGAATAGACACTGGGTTTTCAGCTGGATCACATCAGTACAGTTTGCAAATCAAATTGTTTCGGAGCTCGAAGTCGTCACGTGGATGGTGATTTTTCCGCCATCAACGTAGCGACTATCCCGAGCGAGCAATTGTGCTTTCTCAATAAAATCAGACATGATCACAGGCGCGTTACTATTCGGTGACGTAGGTTTGCTGGTCACGCTTCGGTCGGTGATGGTCAAAGTTTTCATGAAATGTCGAGGAATGTCCCTCGCTTTAACATCCCATATACCAACAAAAACCGACCGTTTGAAAGACCATTCTAGCATTGAATCGTATTTGCCTTGCAAGATCTTCCATTTGATGCCCATGTGGTGTTGGGTAGAAAACAGTTCAAATTGCGTTTAATAACCCACTTTTGTCGTGCGGAATTGAGGAGAAGTAAAGATGACGGTGGCATTTCGGGCGCGATTTATTTTGTCTCGTATATCAGGGATCGGGCAAATGTAACAGTTTTGCCTGCGCAAGAAGTCTTCTGTCGCGTCTTGTCGCTCCTTGATGTCGGTGAGTTGAAGTCTCATGTTTCCCACTGCACGAGAGAGATCTCCCACTCTTGTGACGACGTCTAATCCCTCCTGGGTTTGAGAATCGACCTTTTCGCCAAGTTGCCGCACGTATGGCTACACACGATCGCATAGTCTGCAAATAATCTCAATTTCACGGACCATGGCATCCACCTGGGCTTTAACTGCCGGCGTATTTTCTCTATCAAGTTGGGCTTGAACATCTCGAAGTTGAGCCACATGGTCAGTAATTTGTTTTCACATCTTCTTCGAGTGCTCGGTTTGAGCGGCCTGGAGGTGCTCGGAGGAATTGTAAGTATCACAGCCGAATGGACACGGTAACGCTGAACAAGCACCCTGTAATATCTCACGGTGAGCTCGGAGAATTCCTTATTGCATCACTTTGTGACAATGGGTCATTTGGATGAAAATCCTACACATTTCCTACATATATTTTCCCACCTAACAACCTATGATTGAGGCGATGGTGTCGTGGTTATTACCTGAAGATATATTTTCTCGCCGCGGACATAGGGACTCTGTTCATCCACTAATTGCGCGATCTCAACAAAGTATTCACAGATCATCTCTGTGTTACCATTTCTCCCGTTTGGTCTGCGCACCATCCTAGGGTCGTCGGGCGTGAACGTTTTCACGATGTGCCGTGGGTGCGGCCTCACAGAAACGTCCCACAGGACGACGAAAATGATTTGCTTGAAATCCCACTGAAGCATCGGATCATACTTTCCCTTTAAAAGTCTCCACTTTAGGCCGACGTGGGTGTTGTTTTTATACAATTCAACTTGTATTTTGTATGCCTGTTTATACGCGTAGAACGGCTCCGGCTTGAAAATGGTGGGACTATCCGCGGAGGCGTTGTCGATTTTTTGCCTGATATTTCCTACCTCTAAGACGCAGCAGTTCTGATGGGTCCATTGCTCTTCGAGGTATGCTACCCGAGCTTGCAACGCATCATAATCTAATCTCTGAGCGGCCAACTCGTCGCGCTGAGCGGCCAACTCGTCCCTGATACGCTCGTTTTCAGCTTGGTTTATTTTACCGATGTCTAGATTAATCTTTGAGTGTTCTATTTGAGCGTCGTTCAGGTGTTGCCTTGTGTTTAAGCAACCCGAGCAACCATAGGGACACGGAAGCGCGGAACAACTGCCTCTGCGCTCGTGTCGATGTACCGGGAAACGACCTGTCGCTCGCACTTGTGCACAGTGTGGGCATGTCATGGGCACGTCGTTGTCACAGCTGTCTCTATGTTGAACATAGTCGGAGAATCGACCAGTCCAGGTGCATTCTGGTTTTATACACCTTGAAGGCATACGTAGCAAGTCTCTCCTGAAACCAAAGTCCGGGGTGAAGTCCGCGTCCGCTAGCACTCTGGTCTCGGGCGAGTTCTCACTAACACAGGCGGGGCATCGCTGCTCTGAGGTCTGACAGTCGGGCTTGCAAGGCTCGCAGAACCTACCCGAATGAAAATCACATATATTAATACTAATTATAAGAATATTAATTATGACAATAATACGTATTCAAATCTGCGACAATGTGTAGTGTGTAATCAATTACAACATTGATGTCATGCAGTGACATTTTAATTATGTGATCTTACAGCTTATAAACAACGTATAACCTAACCTGTGGCCACAGTGTGCTTGGAATGCGATAGTCAGAACAAATCCACAAATCGTGCAACAACATGTAAGACTATCGTCACGAACGAGGACCTAAATCAAAAGATACATATAGTGTCAATTTAATAAAAAGTCCTTAATAAAAACATCATAAGAAAGCAATCTGAACTAGCGTTAAAAGCATAAAACGTGAATGAAGGACTTTAAGGAACGTCTTGAACGTACATTTCAATTGAGGGCGATTCTGAATTTATACTCCGAGTATAAATTATTTAGTTTTAAATTATTTCGATTAAGGCTTCATCAGTAATCTTAATGATCGATTTCACTCCCAGAGATGTGTGCGGTTTGGCAGTAAGAACGTTACAGTATTTCATTTGTGCGAACCAGATTCTAGAGGGGCGAATTAATATAGATCATTTTACGAAAAAGATGCGGGCGGTATTTTTACTTGCGCATTTTAACAATTATTGGCAGATATTATTCACGTAGATTCATGACAAACGTAGAGTTGATCGTGTCTATTTAGACATTTTCCCCTTGAGAAACTATGGGGCAGTATCATACTGATATCGCATCGGGGCGGAGCACGCGGGGGTGTTGTTATTAATAATGATTTTGGATTTGAGAGGCGGACTGGCGCTGAAGGTCGAGATTTTTAAATCGTCAGATTCAAGAGGGAATGCGGACGGTGTCTTAAAGTACGCTAATTAAGCCCAAGTTATATCAATTCCTGACCAGTACAATTATATAGTTACCGTGGTGAATGGGAATTTGAAATTTGAAATACGATAATGAAAATTCACGATATGATTTACACTGGTTGAAATTAGAATCTTAAAGCATTAAGATAGACGGCTGCCTTACCGAGCGCGGAATCGACGAATGGACAGACGGAAGATTTAACCCCACTGTTTCGGCAGCGCCAGCCATGTTCCTCTCCCTTATTTAAGACTATTTAGAATATTAACTGAGCAGCAATCCCTCTTAAACTTCCAGAATATTAATTACGCGCTCATGTCCAGCATGGCTCCGGTAATCTCTGAAAATAAATGTAAATATGAAACATTTCAGAATGATTATGTATAAGTACCAATTATCAAGCCCAACCGGTTGAAACAGTCTGTCCTCGATGAAAAGTACTTAGATGTAGAAAACAGAGGTTTAAAAAACATTCAAATACCCCGCTTCTACTACACTACTCACGGCCGTAAATCTACTGTGAGTAGTGATGTGGCTGCCGGAGGTCACGTGACTAATCATGCCGGTTGAAATGTTATTAACCATCATGGGAGTCACCATGTTGTTTCCACCCTTCGCGTCGCGTCACCGTATGCAGGAAATTTCGTTAAGGTGAGCAAAAATGTCGAATTTATAACCTTGAAACTACCCGTCTTCTCACCAGAATTCGCACGACATAGCCTTAACAAGCATAGACCGTGAAAATGTTCAGTAGGACCGTGGCTAACCTCAGGCTCGGTGGTTAAGGCGTGCGGCAGCGTTCACTTCCCGCATACCGAGCCGCGGTACTCAAAACATAGTGTGGATTTCTCCGCTAGTCTAGGCGACCCATGAACGCGAGGCTATGACCCGGACTCATTTCGATCTGGTGTAACCACCGACACTAAAATAACTTTTTGACGACGGAGTAACCACATGTTATGTCTAATTATAGCACCGTCCCTAGTTTCATGTGTGCGTGTATACATGTATGCATCACGCGAATGCCACATACCCCATCGATCCATAATTTCAACTCCACCCCACTGGGATTTTTGTAGCAGACACTCATCGAACGGTTACACTGGTTATTCCAACAATACATGTACATGTATTGACATGACAAAGAGACCCATTTCACGTCATGATCACATGCGGAAACTCTCAATTCAAAACCTACGAATTCACGATCACAATCTAGAACCGTTTAGACCTAAACGTCCCGACTAACTTTATCATATCGATCTATACGCCTAGCAGTAATATTTCTTTTGAAAAAATACTTTCATGGACTAATTTTTCGCCGTTTTCATTTCTAGGAGAATAACACGTGAAGTGAGGTGAAATGTCCGCCCGTCGTGGGTACCAGGTGGATGTGCTGGTTAACGCCAGCTCGAAGTTCTTATGTTGGATTTGTGCCCTAGTATTCAGAGAACCAGTACAAAGCTCATGCGGACACAGGTATAACCTCATTTTAATTTGACTGTAACCCATTTTTACTTTGCTTCAATTCTGTTTGACCAAGTAATACTGTAGACATGCCGTGAAAGCTGCGTTAGGGCCTACCCCACTCCAAGCACTGTGGAGTGGGGTAGGTTATCCGCGGATAATCTCAGGGCCGGTCCCCTAGGTAATTATTTACCAATGATATGGTCA
>JAXGGS010552137.1:10268-24654 GCA_035585475.1 Armandia brevis | reverse complement strand
TTCGTCTCTGAGCACGGTAGATTCCCCTAATTATTTAACCCATGTCACCAGGGTGGCTGCTCGTCCTGTGCTTCATAATATATACATATCCCATACTACTACTATATCGGACTAACTGGTTTTTGCGGCTCAAGAATAGTTTTTATTTGATTACATAAGGAAACATATGTTCTGGCGAGCTAGAAAATATCAAGTGTCCAACTTTGATTGTGCACGGAGTTAAAGATGCACTGGTACCAGGATTTCATCCGGAACATTTGCATAAAAGCATCGCAGATTCTAGGTATGTGTTCAACATTATTTTTTTTTATTCACGTTTTATTGATTTTACATAACATGTATACTGATAATCATACGGACAACAATTCGAGAAAGCATTAGAAATAAGTTTTGTTTAACAGCAGTGCTTAATAATAATACATAGTATTTTACACTTTAGTAATTATATATGCTAGCAGATTTTCCTAGCATTCTACTTCTTGGAGTTTATGTTCATCAATTTGAAATGGTTTGTATTGCTATTCATGTTCTAATCATTCGGATCAACTTTAGATTGCATTTGATGCCAGAAGGTAAACACAACCTCCATCTCCGATTTGTTCAAGAGTTCAACAGCCTAGTGGAGTCGTTTCTGATAGAACAGAATTGACAGTTGCAAACATGTACTTAAGAATGTGAATCACACGTTTTATAAGACTTGAAAAAGAACCGATTATTGAATCAATTTATTCCTCTCACTGATTTGTATAGGTTGTGTTCTTAAAGCTTAGATAGAATATAACATAATACATAGATATGCGACGTGTTCAATTGTAAGTTCATTTATAGAATACATATTGCATGACTTAAAACTACAGTATTGTAGATTGCAGTATATTTTATGAAGTACCGGTACATGTTTAACATGCTAAACTGGGGCAATGTATTCAATCGTTCTAATTCAGGAGAGCGTCATTAAAATAATTCGTCCCTATTTTAGACTGACACACACGCACGCGTATTGTGGTTTCCTATGTTTATTGAATTGCCAAAAGGTATGTGAGCTATGCAAAACTAATGAGATTGGTGCCTTAAAATGTTACCGGTAATTTAATACGGCAGCTGTATACAATATACGTATATTAATTTATTGTATAGCATCGATAGCCGTAAGCATTTATAAAACCCTAAAATAGTTCCTGAGATTGTTGTCAGCAATTTAATAGCCTATCATCGGTTAAGATGACAACGGTGACTACTGCTTCAAGATAATTTCAATAGTTAATCTGATTGACTTATGATATATTTTGTGTTTATATTTGATACTAGTGTGGATTTCCATTTTATGTCCGGTGACTCTAACAGCCTTTTCATGTGCCATTGCCACAAGCCTAGTTGATTGTTCAAAACACGATTTGGTATAGAATTATAATGAGAATTTAAGTGTTTCAGCAAAACTGAAAGATTGTTATCAAACGAGTGGTTAATTGCTTTCTTATTTGCTTCAAATCTTTCCTTTTTCGAAATAAAATTTGAAAGAGAAACGTCTGTTTCTCTTTTAATTACGTTTAACCTTTGACACCGACTTGTGCTGTTTTTCAACGTTATAGTATACACGTAAATTTTATATATTTTAACTAGTGTTGACTAGGTGATAAACTTGCATCTAATTTGCGTCAAATTGTCAATGAACAAATCCTCGATCAGCACCTATGTAAACCACAAATCAACTAAAACTGTGCCAAATATGAATACAAATCATAATACTTTTATTGAAATCATTCGGCGATATCATGAAAGTATAATATCGATATAATACTTTAATGCCCTTTGACGTATCTTACTGACAATTAATCATACAATACATCGTATGTTGTTATGATAACACTAACAATGTACATACGGTCAAACGAGGGTTTATGTACAAATTATGCTTCTAACTCAGATATCATGCTGCAGAAAACACATTAAAGTTAGCAAAGAAATTCTTAAGGCCCCGTTTCTGGCCACTTTTTGGTTTGAGCGTATGATAGTTGAGGGCATACTTGCTGGGTCCAGCTCGCAAGGTTCGAGCTCCCCCGATGCATTCCTCACCTGAATAAAAAGCCAAGTACTTTCCAGATTCTGCTCCCCACACTGGACTAGCAGGGGAGAGGATAACGTGATCATTCCCACAATACTCATATCCCATGCCAACTATAAGGGTACAGTGAGACGCACCTCTACTTGTGGAGTTTTTAAAGTCACAATCCATAGTGTGTTTCATGAAGAATTTGTATGGGGTATATCTCGTCCAGTGAGCAAGCGACGTCAAGACGTGCTCACAGTAGAATATAGGATGTTCGGGGTCTGTCACTAATTGCATCGTGTTAGTTGTGTTGTCCTTAGTGGCTATGAACATGTTTTTATCTCCAACCTTGACCTTTTGTCCAATCCCAAACAAAGGCAACCCATCATGTGGCTGCAACTTATCTCCTGACTCAAAATCAACAAACCATCCTGGCCTCAGAAACTTGGATAGTGGTTTCCATACTGGTGCTTCCTCAGGATCGAATCTAGTGTTCAGTCTCGACACCATCTCTGGCAATAACGGCATAGGAGCACTGCTAAGCATCGCTTTCATGACATCTCTGTTGAGTTCCCCTAATGGAAGAGCAGTTTTTTGGAATCGTTTCTGCAATACTTGAGACAGTCGATGACTCTCATCTTCTTGCAGATCTAGAGCTTTAAGTAACTTTGTGGTGATTCCACTTTCTCCGGTCAGGTCTTCATATTTCTCTCCTGCTTCTGTCCTAGCCCAATGGCCCGTTGCAACTACACTGGCATCCCTATCAGCGATCAGGTGTTCATGCAAGGCACCGAAGAGAATTCTCTTATGAAAGAGGGTGTCAACATCTGGTTGATTACCCTGAGCGGCTTCTGTGGCGACAGCATCTATCATACCGTCCCACGCGCTTTCGTGGAGATCTATCACGTCCAGAGGCACGTCCAATTGTTTGCTCGTGTATTCGGCATTCTCCCGACGAATGTCCCTGGTTTGTGGATCCAACAGACGATTGACTAGATGAATACCAGTGACTGGGATGCGCTGTTGCTTCAATAAATGTGTAGCTAAAGCACTATCCAGGCCGCCTGACAGCAGACAAGCTACTCTCTTCATATTTTATCCACCTTTGACGAATACTTTGCGACTTAGTTCAGATGTTTTACGTATGGCAGGTGTACGTAAATCCCATAAGCGTGAGAATCATGTAAGTGTTTTGTAACATGTTGAGCGATATTCGGCGGTGTTTACATCCGAACGGCCTTGACCTCTGACCCCGTATTTGCTGTCTTCACTTGAAATTGCACGCCAAAAGCGCAGCCAGCGCAGGTCGTATATGCATCTGTAAAATCATTGACAAGTACTTAAGGCGTTATCTGTTCGGTCGATCATAAAGCTCTAGTATCAAAGCAAGGCTTGGTTACATACAGTACACTTGTTATCTGGTGTTAGAGGAATTTGATGATCGTCTTACAACAAGTAGGCTTGGTGAGAAAGGCGTACATTGGGAAAATATTGAGATCTGTTAAAGATTTACCTTTAGCTACCACCATAATGGCAACCAACAGTCGTGTGATGAAAAGTTTGGGACTGTCTGTAAGTATAACAATGTGTAATTGTTAATCTGTTTAACCCATTACAGTACACACTCAACATATATCGGCTGAGCTCCCTTCTGGTTTGAACAGTGTTTAGTCTAAATCTTAACACATTGTAATTACATTTTCACAGTCAAATGGTAGGCCTAGCTCTGATATGGCATCATTTAGAGAGGAGTTTGCTAAGGCCAAGAATATAGTGGTTTTAACTGGGGCTGGAGTAAGTGCTGAAAGTGGTGTGCCGACGTTTAGAGGGGCAGGAGGATTCTGGAGAAAATGGCAAGCTCAGGTAAAGTTGTTCATGATAATTTCAATTTACCGTAATGCATATTTATAATGGATCCCCGGAACTACTCAATTCCCAAAATTATTATAATTAAAAAATATAATTCTTGTTTGAGATGCATGATCGTCATAATGCAAAATTCCCTCATATCGTTTTTCAGCAACTGGCAACACCTGAAGCTTTCAAAGATAATCCGAGTTTGGTGTGGGAATTTTACCACTACAGGAGAGAGGTCATGATTTCCAAACACCCAAATAACGTAAGCACCGCATGAGTCAAGTTAAACTTCCTTGTAGATAAATTCTTATTCATTATACCCTAAGATCACCCAGGTCTTGGTTTGACACCAAATAACAGAGCCCATAAGCATCGTATGAGACCGATTGAATATATTTGTAAATACGTTTTACTACGAACTGTTTAATCGAATGTTAATAGCACATACATTTATTCAACGTATTTAGGCTCACAAAGCCATTGCAGAGTGCGAGTCTAGGTTGGCAAAACAAGGAAGACACGTGGTTGTGATAACACAAAACATTGATGAGCTTCATGCTCGAGCTGGATCCAAAAACATTCTCGAACTACATGGTAAGAAAGCTATTCAGAATTGGGCGTGCAAGACCTTTTATTGCAGCAACAAAGTTTCCATACGTTTTAATACCGGTAACTATTGATCAATTTCGAAACAAGTGGACATAAAGTGATGTATGACACTAGATATATGCAAACTTATGTATTATCTACAAGGAAGTTTAAAAGTTCTGCAATTCTGCAATTTTGATTAAGTGGCAATTTATGTGCACTAAAGCTGGAATCAGTTTGTACAAAGTGCATACTTATTCAATGCAGCGAATAAAAATGTCACCAATTACAATTTTGTGATGTTCGAGATTTGTCCGTTGAACACCTTCCTTATGTCTAACAAATATTTGTTATGAATAGTGTTCAGAATCTACATGCTTTTGATGTTTATCCTTTGTTATACCAATTAAATCAGACAACTTCCTTTACTTAACATAAAATGAGAATATTATAGTGGTTTCAAAAACGGCAACAGTATTTTTATCACCCATAACCTTCTAGATATATGTTCGATGATTTGACTACAATAAGTTATCTATTGCAGCAGAATACCCAGTAAACCTACCCGGTATATTAGAAGTCCTGATCCGGAATATTATATAAAAAATGGCAGAACTATTAAGCCATGTGTTTCAGAAACAGCGACAGCATTTGTCACGATTTTCAGCCGTTTTTGGTCATTTTATGCTACAAATGAGACGCTTGCACCCAAAACTGAAATTTTCAATTTCGGCCCAGATTGGTCCTATTGGGTCACATACAAGTGACTTAGTCCCACTACTGTGTTTATTTATGCGCACTTAAGCTGGAGTCAGTGACGATACTGTGTTTGTTTAGGGTTGCTCTCACAATATGTTTAATACCTGATTAATGGTTATTTGTTCAAAGGGAATTTATTCAAAGTGCGATGCACCTCCTGTGGAATAGTTACGCAGAATTATGAAAGTCCAATTTGTGAAGCTTTGGGAGGCAAGGGGTACGTAAAAAATATACCACCAAATTAATAGACATAAATAAAGCATACCGGTAGTCAATGTTGCTACGCAGAAATCGTAGTTTATCACTTAGACGCCATGTATATTTATCTTACAGTGCCCCTGACCCAGACGCTGAAGATGCCAGAATACCAGCAGAAAAGTTGCCGAGGTAGGAATCGACCCGATGAGTGTATTGAGTTAAATAAATATTTGATTATGACAATTTTATATGAATGTAATTCTACAGATGCCAGAAGGAAGGATGCGGTGGCCTCCTACGACCTCACGTAGTCTGGTTCGGCGAGGGTCTCGACAAATGGGTTCTCGATCAGACCGACCAGGAACTGACGAAATGTGACTTGTGTGTAATCGTGAGTAAATTTCCAGAATATCCAGAATATGCAGCGGTGTTTGTAACGAACATCAATTTTTTTAATTGATCCCCACGGTCAACATATTTGTTTTGATTGCCTCAGATTGGGACATCATCAGTAGTTTACCCTGCTGCCATGTTTGCGCCGGAGTTAGCCATGCGAGGAGTTACTGTTGCTGAATTTAACATCGAGGAAACTCCAGCGACAACCAACTTTGGGTTAGTAACTTTCGCGTTCAGAAACAAAATGAAGTTGCGTTTAGAAAATTTACATTTATAACATTATTGTGATTAACTTGTTATGGGAACCGTCGTCCACTTTATAGGTACCATTTCTCCGGCGAATGTGGCACCACCGTCACGGAAGCTTTAGCAAAGCACCCAAGTGAGCCTTGATTTACTGAATTGATATACCTCCAATATAGGTATCAGTGAGAGTTGTTTAATGTTAGTATTTGTATCATAATAATTTATTGTCCATTCGAGAAGTCCTTAATCACTGATTTTACGGATAGTGCATAATAGTTATGCATACTAACATGAGATTATTTTAGGTCGTGAATTCAAATCATTCAACATGTTAATACGACTGTTCATAATTGATAGATTTTTTTATTGAAATTGTTTTATATCATTTACTGCCATGTACTTTAATCAAATGTTGATAGCACATACATATATTCAATGTATTTATCTCGAATATTGAATTATCAAAATGTAGTGCTTGCTGTTCGAAATACACGTATTTATATTTACAGTGTATCTAATGGCATTGAGCAAGACTTGGTTTATTAATCAATTGTCTTTATTTGATGAATAATAAATCTTTACCAAAAGTCCTCAAGTGCTTCGACAAGTTTTATTTATGAAATGAAGTTTGTACCCCAATGTCTTCACCAATTAAGGGATCATATATTGACTGTCTAAAATCGCATCCTTTGCATCCTATAACTTGCTTGGCTGTATTTCTCTTGCCCAACATGTCATGGGAATGTTTTTCTTAGCTACTTTTCTCATTAATTCTGACGGCTGCCAATGTTCGCAGGTTGCTGAAGATAAAGACAAGTTTTTCAAAAGAAGGGGTTTTCTATATAATAATGTCACCTGGAAAAAGAGCACTATTGAAGAAGATATTTCCTTACATATCGGTTTTCATTTATCTATTAATAGATTTACATAGAACTGAACAATATGTACGTTAGATATTTGTTATATTTACGGTATTGTTGATGATAGTAGCAAACTCTATCATATATTTTCTTGACTCCGACCATATCCGCATAGAACATGGGCCCTCCGTAATGCTTCGGCCATCCCAGACCAAGAAACCTGTAATTGTAAAAAAAATTAAAAATACTGATACTTTTTGGTTACTCAAATTAACCAGATATCATATTTTATTGGGATATTTTGGCCAAATTACCAAGCGACATCTATGTCCTCCGGTTTTGAAGCGTATCCTTCCTCCAAACATTTAAAACCCACATTTATGACTGAGTAGGTCAATCGCTCAAATATTTCCTTGTAATTAGAAAAAATAATTAGCGGAAATCATGATCGGTTTACATATTGGCACCTGTATCCGATCTATACCACTGTTGACTTAAGTAAGTTATCATTATTACCTGTGTGGAAATGTTTCGTTTCTCCACACCCCACTTTTTGCTGTGATTTAATACAATATCTGTAACTTCGGGGTCATTAAACGGTACCTTGGCGTGTGCCTTTTCATATCTATACCACCCTTTTCCTATTAGTGGAAGAATTCATTGAGATATGTAATCCTTGGCATATTCTTTAGTGAAGGTCGTGCTTATTTGACAAACAACATGGAGGTCACCTGTCTTTCTTCCTAGTCTACCCATAATTGCTAATCTGTCATGTATTAGTCCGATTTTATCACCCTCTAGGTACCTGATATCCTCGTCAAGTTTAACACCAGATCTCTCAGCCAGACCCAGCCTCATTCGATATGATATATCAGTACCTTGAAATCAATGTTTGCAGACCATTATGACGAGCTATGACGAGTCCATTATATAATTACCTAATTTATACTGCATGGGTGATACTGTTTGAGTAGAGTCGATACCTACCAGACAAGTCGCATACTTTCATCACTCCCATGGGGTAACCAAAATCTTCCATCGACCGATCGACATCTTCGGGAGTGCAACCTTCTTCCACGAGGAAATTAGCCTCAAAATTTAAGGCGTCCAGGTAAAATTACCCCCAATACACACGTTAAGATTTGGGAAAAGTTCAATATTACACATGTTTTTCTAACTTTGCCTATTGAGAACACTTACCTCCATGACTTGTCTTACGTGAGTCCGGTTGGCCACGAAGCCAAAGCAATTACCCACTAAAACGGGGACCTAGAAGCAAAACAAATAATAATCCGGATTTCTGTTTTACAACCACTTAGCGTTGTCAACCTCATTCCTCGAGCAATTAAAAGATACACGAAGATGCAATTACATCTTTCGGGAACCTAATAGAATCACTTGTTTTACCTTGCCGGTGTCAGTAGCGAATTTCATGACTGTGGAGATGGTCTCCGGGGATGACTTTTCTCCTCTTATCGCCTCGACCAGTCTCATGTAGTAGGCAGGAGCGAAGTAATGTACTCCCATAACTTTATCTGGCCGAGTAGTTACAGACGCGATCTGAAAACACGGAATCATTGTTAAAGTCGCGCGAATTACTTTCAAATTCAAGTAGCGATTATCCGCGGTTTGGCGCATCCCTTCACCTCATCAATGTCTAAAAATGAAGTGTTTGTCCACAAGAATGTCTCAGGTTTGCAAATTTGATCTAGCTTTCGGAATACATCTTTCTTTGTATTCATGTCTTCAAACACAGCTTCTATCACCTAAAAAAACAAAAACCCGTCATATTGCGGCTCGGATTAATTGACCTATTTTGTATCCAGTTCTCCAACATAATCTTCGACAGCTTTACGCACGGTATCGACATTTTTTAGTTCGGACCAGTCCGTGGTCGGCTTCAGCAGTCCAAGACGCGCGTCTGCTTGAGCTTGGCTCAGCTTCCCCAACCGCACACTGCCCGCGTACAGGTCCTTCAGGATGGCAACTCCTCGATCCAAATACTAGCGGTGGGAAATCACGTTTAGCGGATATTCAACTTTAATGTGTATAAACTTACAGCGTTATCGTTTTCATTTTCGTAAAATTTACCTCTCGATTTTGTTCCACGAGGACAACAGATATGCCAGAATTTAACATGGTCATAGCAATTCCAGTTCCCATGGTGCCCGCACCGACCACAGCTCCTGTTCTTATTCTAACAGGCATGGCTGTTTTGTAGCTGGCTCCAGGAATCGCCCACTAAATTCCAAGCAATTTGATGAATGAAATATATAAAGAAACGCGAAACAAAGAGTTGTGCTATTTGACTCGAGACGTTGTATCACACCATTCACCTTGGGCGCGGTTCGCTCAGCAAAGAACGCGTATTGTAGAGCCTTGGACTGATAGGAGGAAAACAATACACTGGAGTATTCTATTTCTTTTTCTAAAGCTTCTTCTCTCGGAAATTGTATCGAGGCCATCACAGATTTTATATTATACTGTAAGAGAGAAATAAACGATCAGTAAGAATTACTTTTGGACTTTTGGATTCGATTTCCAACAGCCGACTTCAGGATTATTTTGTGAAATGTTCACACACTTACCACGGGTGCCATCACTCCGGGAGTTCTTTTTTGAGCTTTTTGTAAAGCGTCTATGTGACAATGATAACCGATTAAAATGTTGTTTACCTTATATTTCCATCAAGTTCAAGTTTCAAATAAATCCTGAATAAACGACGGTACTTGTGGATATTTACCTTCCATTAATTGCTGAGCATTTTCATCATGTTTGACAGGTATTCTTGTCGTCCTCCTGCTGTCTAGAGGCTTGTTAACAACAGACTCAGCGAATACCACTGCTTCAGTCAGTATATCCTTATTATCAGTCAACTTAAAAATATATAAAGCAATTCAGAATTACAAGTTAATCCGTATGGTAAATTAACAACTAGTCATTCATCAGTAATTAGACATTGGATACTTATAATTGCATTCGAGTTAATAGTTATCTCACTCTGTCAACGATATTTAATTTAAGCGCTTCTGCGGCCCTGACCCTCCTCCCCGACGGGATGATATCCAGGGCCGCTTTAAGCCCGGCTACCCTCGGCAGTCTCTGCGTTCCTGTCGCCGCAGGTAATATACCGATGTTAACCTCTGGGAAACCCACCCTTTTAAATAAGAGAATGAGTATTTTTATCAAACAACACATTTATATTAAGCGCCACGCGTTGCATCTTTGATGAGCTCCGTCGCTTACTGCGCTTTATTGTGAGCGATCCTGTAGTGACAGCTGAGAGCCACCTCAAGTCCTCCTCCCAGAGCAAAGCCATTGATGGCAGCAATCACAGGCTTGGTGCAGTCCTCTATCAGAAATGTGATGTCCGTCAACGTGGGATCTGGAAATAATTTTATGAAAAAGTGTGAAGAACGACAAGTTTTTTACGACAAGTTTTTTACGGCAAGTTTTTTGATTAATGTAGACCTTAACAAATTCATCTATGTGTGCCTGTACTGTATATGAATTAATTGATTCGATCTACAATTTTTTTTATAATATATGACTTTTATAGATCGCTATTCTCGATTTCTATCTCAATAGAACAAACAGAAACAGTAGGCATGGGTACTATTAGAATACATTTAATGTGCATGTGGGTATTTACCTAATGCAAATTCCCCCGTACTAAATTCTTTAATGTCTGCGCCTGCGATGAATGTTCCTTTACCACAGATGACGATTGCATCTACGCTAGCATCATCAACCGCTTTAGTCATCCCATTTAGGATACCTTCCCGAACTCCCAACCTACGAGTTTTTGTCAGATGTAAAAGTTACATAACACGCATAATTGTGACAAAGAACACTTGTATTTACATGTGCTACCTGCATTATAAAACAACGAGCTAGTGAATAATATATGGTTACCTGAGAGCATTTACAGGCGGGTTGTTCACTGTTAAAACAGCTATACGTCCTCGCTTATTGTAGTCTACCATGTCGTCTGTGTGAATATGTAAATAAAGCAGGGTTGAAAACTGCAAATAACAACTTTCTATCAGAGAGAAAGTTGGATTTCAGAGCGAAGAGCTGCAGAGACTTCAAGAGCTGTTTAAGTACGGTTCTGCTATCAGTGCATTACTTGGCCTGGACTTGTGGTTCAATAGTCCAGTTGATTTACCTTTGCCTTGATACGGACACATATAAATAAAACTAGGTCTCACGGCTGTTATTGTTGTGTTCGATGATAACCGTCAACTCATCCATGTAGTGAGTTGATAACTAGTTATCATAGTTTTGCCTACCTTTGGTCCTGTGCGATATATACGAATGCACCGTTCTTAAACACGTGTGCTACTATTTTCAGGATACGGCCAACGCACCCAAATAATTTAATGTACTCACTGGAGCTAGATAATTATATTTATAAGCAAACTACTATGATACGTGTATATTTTCGTTAAGCACTAACTTAGCACAGAAATACAATACATGTTTACTAAGGTGTTTTATTTTGCATAATGAATTCAGTAGCAAGTAGGTACCGGTATATGCCATTCTGTAACGGGTGTAACGGAAGTTTATCTGTGCAATAATAAAACAATATCGGATATCTATGCATGTAAGGCACTGTAAAATCAGCAGATTAAATATCATCTGCAATATGCATGCTATTCCAAAACTGTTAATAGCAAAAATATAACCACACCTCGTTTTATAAATTATGACATCCTCATAACGTACAACAATAACATGTATGACATAATTTGCATCATATGTGTCACTATAAGTTACAATATCACAGACAATCATGCTTTCGTACATTCGTATTATCAACAACGCATTACATGTAAAATTCATAATCATTATATCAGTCAATCAACAATATGTTGGTAACGAATGGAATATGTTAAAAACCGGTATATAACCGGTGTATGTTTAGTCACTACTCGAAATTTAGATTAGTGCCTTTGATTATCATACATTGTAATAAATTAGCACATAATAATTAATTTTAAAAGCATTATGCATAAGAAAATATCCGTATTGTAAGAAACATATTATGTAAATTGCACATCTTCTGCAATTGTCTTTCGTGCTAGCTGGGTTTTCCTTTCTTTCCTTTTCCAGGTTTTTTCTCTTCCTGTGTGGAAGAAGGTGGACTTAAAATAATAAGGCAGCATGCAAATTTATAAACACAAACACTCATCCCTGCAGTATCCATCCATCTAAAATAAGTTTTAGTAAATTTACCTTGTTAGAGGAAATGAACCCTCGAGCCTCCAGTAATTGTCGAGCGCAGTTATTTATATGTTTAAACCTATCTGGTCCAAGGTGAATACCTCCATACCAACGAGTTACTACGATTATAACATTCTCAGCACCGGTGATCTGTGGGAATAATAATAATAATGTCGTGAATAAACCATTAATCGCGTGGCAAAGTATTTCTCTCCCAAATCAAGTCAGATTTAGCGACTTACGTGCAGCAAGTGGAGAAGACGAGAGCCTGCCTGTGTTTCTCCGTCATCCTCACATCCCTGGTAGAAAGTGCCAACTGGTTCCTTCTTTATTCTGTACGCGTAAATATTGTGAGTGGCATTGGCAATCTTTTTGTTTTCCAAAAGCTTGTCCATGAACGACTTCACCTATATAGAAAACCACAACCAATCTATTAAACCCATGATCACTTAACTGGGCGGATGCATTTCTAGGAAGATTGAGTGATTAAATGACCGCGCTAAATGCCGGAATATTCCCATAGTTAATATGAGAAGTGTACCTGGGCCACGCTGGATACAGCGGCGACGAACGGTTGAAATGTGCTCTTCCTGTCCTGTATCGTGTCTCCTGTGAATATATCTGGTACTGTTACGTCTGTAGGGGGAAAAATTGCAGTGAATATGGGAAAAGTGTGTATGTAACATATCGAATGGACATGGGTACTACTGTTAAATGAGTTTAGTATTGTGCTCAAAAGTGAATAAAATACAAAATACATTTATACATAACGCACTGACCTGATTCACGCATGGATTCGCCTGAGCCAGAATCCTGAGATCTTGGAGGATCATAGTCTTCCTGTAAACCTGAATGATCTCCTTGCGAGGCTCCGTCTACATTAATGTAATTCATACAAGTCTACTAAAAATCTCACGAATCAAAATAATTGATTGGTATCCTATAAATTCCGCCGACATTATCTTACCTTTTTCGCTGTCTATAGTGACGAATTCGGATATGAATTCTCTGATCTTTTCTACCCACATGAAAATTAGGTTTTCACCAATGTTTTCTCTGTTGAAATAAAATTATAAGGGTAACATGTACAATTAAAAAACACATATGACAGGACAAAATTAAACTGGCATATGATACTCACATAAAAATCTCCTCAAGGCTGTTGGCTAGCGTCATCCTGTCTTCAC
This sequence comes from Armandia brevis, assembly GCA_035585475.1. Taxonomy (NCBI): domain Eukaryota; kingdom Metazoa; phylum Annelida; class Polychaeta; family Opheliidae; genus Armandia; species Armandia brevis. The sequence goes on along the minus strand of JAXGGS010552137.1, from coordinate 11,287 downwards.
CTCTTAACCATGGGCCACTATCAATATAATAATAATATTGAAAAAAATGTCAGTTTCTTTTTATACTTAATCAATTTCGTATACAAGAACATACACATTACAATGGACATACTTAATTTGATATTGGGGTGGTGCACAGCTTGGGTACTCAGGAGGTAGAGTAACCTATCGGAATAGAAAACACGTACTTCGTATCTGTTTCTCTGGCATTCACAATCATTTCATGGTCGAAATCAGAAAGCATTGTACAAATATGTGCGTGTCACCATGACACGCGAAAAACTAAACTAAAATAATTTTAATAATTTGAGACTACCTCTAAAACCAACAGCCGAATGCCATCTTCACTTCTTATCTTTATGCCATACGATCGAGTTGATGGGTCTAAATTACAATATTCGAATTCGTCCCCATAGATAGCAGACAGAGCTTCAACTTCATCGGCCTGAGAAAAAAAAGAGAATAATATTCTTATATCTTTAATCAGGCTTAACGTTGCCATGACATCCGAAAAACATTATTTGTGAAACCATCAATGCGTATATAGCCTGTGACATAAACAGTAACTTCATATATTCAGTGATATAACGCTTAAATTGATCCAATGGCAAATCCGTAATAAGTCCCTGCCTAACGAAAATATACCGAATGAAGTGGTTCGATATGATCATTATATGAGGGTAGTTTCGGAATCCACTTTCAGATGAATACACTAAATATGCGCCACAGACAAGAATTTTGTCATAATAGTATAAATATACAAAGTTAAAACTAACCTGACTGGATAAATTGTCCTCATCCATTCCTTAAATAACTAGATCTATCAATATGAGCAATGGTATGTTCCTGAAGAGACTGGAAGTCACATTAAAAGAAAACTTTTAACGCGAGGTCCACGCAGGCATTTTTGTTTACATGGGGAACTTCGAACAGCTGTTTCGAGTTTCCGATTCGAATTACATAACGTCTACTTCTAGTACTACTCCACCCATTCAAAGTAGTAAAAATGATTATTTTCG
>JAXGGS010551915.1:0-10660 GCA_035585475.1 Armandia brevis | reverse complement strand
GGTACAGGGCGTCTGCAAGTGTGAGAATTATATATAATTAACCAGCTTCTGACACATGGGGGCGCTGCGTATAGAGGCGGTCTCTGCGCGGAGGTTACAATGAAAGCAGTACAGCTTCAGATGATATGATTTATACTAGCGGAAAACAGTTTACAACTGCAGACGAGTGGGTTACAGGTAACTGTGCAAATAGTCCATCATCAGCATCAGGAGTATGGTGGTATGGTGATTGTTCATCGTTTTCCCCCACCGCTCTGATTGGTGGAGAAGGAGCCAGAAGCTATCAGTATGTGTCCTGGGGTGGAGCAATTTTTGATTACAACAAAAATGCTCTCAAGTCTCTCACTATGGTGCTCAAACCAAGACTATGATATGACGCTACCTGATGTGTTCTACAGGTGTCTTATCCAAAGTGAAACTATTATATATATTATCAACCCTGTACGTGCTATATGATGCAACATTTTATTTTGACAGATTATCAGATGCTGATAATCATTGACAATATCTTATATAAGAAATGTTTATTCAAGGCATTTGTTTATCGAAATCCTAACTTTCTACAGATAAGTGAGACTAATAAAATAACATGCTAACATTTCCGTATGAGTGCTGATAACGAAAATAATCAATAAACGTTGTAGGCGATCAACCAAATTTGAGAAAGAATTATTGATAATGAGGATAGAAAAAGAAGGTTATCATAACTGGTTGCAACCAGGCTTTTTACGGCTCCGTCTTTAGCTTATTAGCTTATTAGCTTATTTAGATTTATTTTAATGTTTGCTTTGTTTATGGTGTTTAATTGTCTGCTTGGTTCCTTCGGGGGAAATTGTAGAGGAAGCCGAGCAAATTAAATCATCAACTTTGAGCACAAATTTGTGTGCAGATTTTTCTAATGATGGATAAAATGCTATGAATTTCAAAACGAATATTGCTATGTAATATTTTAGGTACCAGCAGTGAGTGAATCCCTAAGAAATGTGTGTACGTACTATGCTGGCGTGCTGATCAACATAAACATTTTTCTCTCACGTTTCAGAGTAAAGAGATATTTACCCCCATAGAATTTAAAAGCTGTTTTTTTCAGGCTTGTATTTACTTCAGAGGAAGAGCGCAGGCGGCAGGTCTTTTTTTTCTGTGGGCGGGGCCTGATAAACAACTTATTGATTTGATATGGCCTTAGTTTTTAGTGTAACAATCATGTTTATAATCAAAGCATTCACGTGTGTGTTATAAACATCATTAGAAGAATTATTCATATCAACACTTCAAACATCAAGCCATTTCAAGTTAATGAATATAACAAATATAATATTTTAATTTACCACTGTTTGTTCCATCATGTGTTCTGATCATGATACGTGGGATCTCCATTCATCTCATCCATCAAACAAAACATGTGTTGCAATTGAATCATACGTTATTTTTACGGTGGATAACACTTTGAAATTGTGTAGTTTGAAGACATTCGGAAACCTAAAATCCTGACTAGGGATATGTTATTAAATTCGATTCTAATACTTAAATTGAATGTTACATAGATTATGAAATTGATTGATGAGTTGAAGAATCCCATGACTTGTTCGAATCTATTTGCAACATTCAATGCCTTAAAGTATTGTACGTTTATTCCAATTATTGCCACAGACATCAGAGTAGTTGCCAATAATGGCGTCCGACCACAGTCATCATAATTGTGGTTACCCGTGTCATTTCAGACGATGTTATCTGACTTCAGATTTCGGTTTAGAATGAATTGCTGTAAATTTGATATCTAAACTCTAATCTGAAATGTTCTCTTCCACCTGATACCTTGGTGCGTCAGTATTTAGCCCATTTCCTCTTTGGTTTGCAGGATCCTAGTCCTGCTCGTTTCCTGTGTGTAAAATGCAGGTAGTGGTTTGTAGACATTACCACTAAACACCTGAAAATTTCCTAACTCCTTTAAAAAGTTCCCATTCCAGGAATGATATATTCTGACAGAATTATCTACTCCCCTCACTAAGTCAAGCCAATCATCAGTCATCTCGGTTCAATGATGACGTATTTACTATCATGCAGAAATACACGGAATGAATTCCCTATCACATTCATGTGCGGATCAGATAGAAACAATGCTCAGCCCATATTTGCTGCACACTTATATTTAACCAATCATGTAAATGTATGTTAATGTGGAACTTTTTAACTCGGCAGTAGATTATTTTGAACCTAAAATTATATCCAAGCACTGCTGCTGCCGCTAGTACAGCTAGAACGAGAACCATCAATACCGTGTCTACTTTTTAATGCAAATTTGCAGGTTGTAAAACATGCAACCATGATTGTGGTCAATATAAAAAATACAAGTAGATTGATTGATTTTAATCTAGGTCGAGGTAAGTTAAAGAGTAAGAGTTTGTTGATTGAATATAAATGTGTAAACACATATGTAATTATATCTATTATTGGTAATATATTAAGAGAATATGTTGATTCTTAACACTAAGAGGGAGGTATTTCCGCTCAGCCTGAACCAAGTAAGCGAAGTGATCAACACTTTGCACATCAGAATAAAATCTGCCAACTTCGTCGATTCTTTGTTAAAGCTAAACTGCCGTGTGTTTTAATTTGTATGAAAGACTTCCTTGAGGAAGCTATGCATTTGATATGGCAGGGAAGTTTTACCATGAAAGAAAACATCTTTTGGATTGAAGTGAATCGTCTATATTACCAAACCGAGATGGGATTCTAATAAAAATTTACATAATTATGTATATATATGTCGCCAACAATAATTAAAAAAAATCCAGGCTGGAAAGAAAGTTTGTCGAATATAATTTAAATAAGATCCTTGGAATTTAATTTATGAGGGTGGCTATATGAAAGTTGCGAGTGCTTCAACATGGCTGTTTCATGAGGAATCGTTGATAAAGCATCTGCCTCTAAGTTAAACGTTCATTGATTGAACTTCTTGCAAGTGAGGCAGCGTCTACCTGTTTCTTAGATTTGATATGATATGATATATCATGCATTTATCGATTAAAACAGTTTTAAATCTTTCATGAATAGTTTATCATGGAAATGAGTTCGGATTATGCGGACACAAAAGATTAGCAATATGAATACATACACCCATTGATGGGGGCAGCCTGTCCGCTGATCCAGATTCTACTGGCGACTTTAGCATGAGGCATTACAAGTCTATTTCATGTATATAAACTTTAAAACACTTTTTAATGTTATATTAACAGATTAAGTTACCTAATAAGTGAAAATGGTTAATAGTAAATTTAAAAATTTGTAAACTAAGAGTTTTTTTACGATCAGACTGATCAAAGTAAACGTTTTGCACAGCGGAAAACACTCTTCCTAACGCGGTGACTGTTTGTTAAAAATAAACTGCCGCTTATTTAAATCTTTATATTAAACTTCCTTTAGGAAGCTATGTATTGATTGAACCTGAAAGATTGTTCATTGAATGAAGATATCTTTTAAATTTGAGTGACCCGTCCTTACAGCCCAACCAAGGTTATATGCCAATATTCAATATTTGTTTACAAAACCGAAGACTTAATATTGTATAAAGGTTGACAGATCAAACAGGGCAAAAACATGACATTAAAATCAATTGCACAGCTGACAAGAGTGTGTGGACACATGTGATTTGTGGAGAAGCGTCGGTAAAATTTGGCATTTGAAATTAAACTTTCAAACTTTGGACTCCATATTTGTAAGTTGACATTTGTAGTATACATTTTATATGAGATAGAATGAATTGCTATTTTTCGTGCATCGTATGCAGTTATACATTCGTATTTCCAAGAAAAATATATGAACATGGATTTGAGTTCAGATTATGTTGAAATTGAAGAGCTGCAGTATGGATACCTAACACCCCTTGACATGAGCAGACTGCCTGCTGTTCTATATTCTTCAGATCAAACCAATGCTAAACCTGTTAATTATGACAACATCGGATACCAGGGGGAGACACCAGCTACTGATTATGAAAGTTTGTCCACAACAGCTCCTGTGTACCTGAGTTTACAGACCCAGCAACATGGAGATAAACGCACTGATAAGAGAGAACGGAAGTATGGACTGTTACCTATCGTCCTAGTAGTGACAGCTTTTGTGGTTTCACTAGCAGCATCGGCAGGACTTGGTTGGTATTTCGGATCAACTTTCTCAGCTACTAATGGTGTGTTTTTCAACTTTTTCAAATAACGATATTTCAAATTGTATGTCAAAACATTATTAAGTGTAAGTCGTGAGTGTATTGTAGGATCAAATAGTTAAACGTTATATTTTCCTTTACTTTATTGGTCCCTTTCTCTTACAATAGAGGTATCTGAAACTTTTACTGAGCGCACAATGTCTTTGGAAACATCCGATGTAAAAAAATTACATTCTAGAAGTGGTAAGTTCGTTTATGCTGATCAATATAAGACATATAATTCGTAATGCTCTTAATATATGTCTATAGCTGAAGAAGGATAATGTTGATGTCCAATGTTATTGTTTTCTTATGGCTAATTAAACCTTATTCTATCAAGTTGCATACAGTGAAACCTTGTTTCTACCGTCAGAACGTAATACTATGAAGTCAATGGAAACAACTGAAAATACTCCTACAGCTAGTACCTATATCACTACAAGTTTACATTCTAGAAGTGGTAAGTTCGTTTATGATGATCGATATAAGACATATAATTCGTAATGATCTTAATATATGTCTATTGCTGAAGAAGGATAATGTTGATGTCCAATGTTATTGTTTTCTTATGGCTAATTAAATCTTATTCTATCAAGTTGCAGACAGTGAAACCTTGTTTCTACCGTCAGAACGTAATACTATGAAGTCAATGGAAACAACTGAAAATACTACAATAGCTAGTACCTATATCACTACAAGTTTACATTCTAGAAGTGGTAAGTTCGTTTATGATGATCGATATAAGACATATAATTCGTAATGATCTTAATATATGTCTATTGCTGAAGAAGGATAATGTTGATGTCCAATGTTATTGTTTTCTTATGGCTAATTAAATCTTATTCTATCAAGTTGCAGACAGTGAAACCTTGTTTCTACCGTCAGAACGTAATACTATGATGTCAATGGAAACAAATAAAAATACTCCTACAGCTAGTACCGATATCGCTAGTACATACACAACTGGAGAGATCATCACCGGTATGATTCAACAAGTCATCAAGAAAATCTCACTTCATTTGATTGATTTGTTTGACAATCAAAGCATATTCATCTTACACTCGGCATGAATCAAAATATACTAGTTTCCACGTATCTGTAAACTTGCTAGAAATGAAGCATACACATACTTAGATATATCCAAATAGTTGGTGATTTATTTGATGAATATACCATTTAGTAACATTTATGAGTGGTGACAATTTTTTTGATTCCATAAAAAACACTCCTTTTCACATGTATGGGAATGCAAAACTTACGCTTTACTTGTAGAGAAACCGCCAGCTGCTTGGTGTTCTGACTTTAAATGTGATAATCAGAGTAGGATTGTTTGGTTGAAAAGAGTGGATAATTCTGTCAGCTTCAACCGCACCTGGGATGAGTATGAGAGAGGATTTGGGAATTATGAAGACAATTTCTGGTTAGGTTTGGAGTCTCTGCATGATATCACAAGTGATGGAGAAGCAAACATGATAAGAGTAGAACTGGAATCATGGAAAGGTGAGAAGAAATGGGCCGAGTACAACACATTTAAGGTGTCAGATGAAACAGATAACTACAGACTGACAGTTGGGGGATACAACTGGAGCAGTACAGCACGAGATAGCATGGGTTATAACAATGGGGCGCAGTTTACTGCAAGAGACAGAGACAATGATCTCCAGGCTGGTTACAACTGTGCTAGAAATGCTGCAGGATGAGGATGGTGGTATACAGCCGTATGTTCTTATATTACCCCGACAACTCTGATTGGTGGAGAAGGTGACAGCTATCTTCCCTACATGTTCTGGTATAATGCATTTGATGGTGACAAGTATCAAGCTCTTAAATCCCTCACCATTATGATGACACCTGATGTCACGCAATATTGATGGATATTACATCTTGTCCTTAATAGCTAGTTAACGCGTTCAATTCTAGAATGTTCATACTTAGATAAATGCATATATTTATAACGCTTGGCTAATAACTATGTTATGCTTCCTTAATCTAAGCAGAAATGGAATTAGAATATTCACAGAACTATGATCTACCAAGCATGCAATTAGGCAACTATATATCATTTTTATATAACATTTTATAATATAATACACTTGCCATTGCAATATACATGCGGTATTATAAATCCGCAAGTTGCGATTACCATCGCTTGGATTGCAGGGAATACTAGATCATTAATATATCAATCATAAATACATGTCTATATAACAGGGATATATCCTGAATTCATCGCTTTGTCATTTGTTTTCCCGAAATTAAAGCAACAAAGCATGTAATACTAAAAAGTATTGTAGTATAGTATATAGTTTGTTTTCAATCTTGATCATTATCAATATCAAGGATTTATGAATCACCTCATATTATATATCACAGTCGGAATGAATAAGTGTACACTCTCTCAAGGTTGACACAATGGAACCAGGCTCCGGACTGTTCCTTTCTGACCAGAATCTTACAAATTAAACACATACTAAACCAAACATGTATGAGAACTCCGAATTGTCATATTGTCCTGCATATGGCTATATGGTATTTAATGTACTGGAAAATATATCTAAACTTTTGAAGTATTTGTGTATGAATACAGCATGAATGTTAATTCATCAATAGCTGCTTACGTATTTTGTGTCCTGATTACAATGAAGTTAACTCAGCATTTCTGACAAAATATGATTGAACTGTCATGCATGAGTTGGCTATTGCAGCAAAATCCTTGCACCAAACTTAAATAGTATGGTAGTCATTAAGGACTTAATTTAGCAATAAATATATATTGTATTATGGAATATCTCCTGGAAAAGCAATTGCAGGGTGATCTTATTCCTTTATTGTAAGTACATCCTTTCCCTAACAATCCTTTAAAATTTGGAAATCAATATTTTACACACATTTAATTTGTTAAATATTATACGTAGGTTATATGAATAAACACATTCCCAATTTATGACAAAATATGCTAACTTTGAATTACAGCTGAACATAGTTGATTCCGAATTTATACTTAGGTGACCCAAAAATGTCATACCTAATACATGTGATGTGTTTATTGGTGCTTTTTTTAAAGTTAGAAAACAAATGAAGCCATTAAATGGTTGCAAATATCTCTGGTAGTGTAAATCAGCCACTGATTATAATCATAATTTTAATATGCATAATTAGAAAACACAATTCACAACTCAACTTCTTATCTCATACTGACACACTTCTAAAAGGACCTAAATTATATAGAATGAGTGGGCTATATAAAAAGAGTCGCTGTATGTGAGTACATCCAGAATGACACAATGACATAATTTTTCTACACTACTTAAGGGGCAATATGCTATTTAGATGGTTGGATGAAGTGCAGTGCAAATTCCTGTTAGTTATAAACAGAGTTGATTGGCGAAATGAAGGTATGTAACAAAAGCTGGTTTTAATCAACTACTAGTTGATTAATCAGCTGGCAATTACTTTTACAAGTTTATGTGTTACCGATCTACCTTGAGTATGAATACTGGGATAGTTTTACCCAGCCCACGCTTGACTTGTCACAGTTAGCTACTTACACTTACAATGGTGTAACAATCAGCGGCGAAGTTTTAACATTGACATTTTTCTACACTGCAGTCACACGTGACGATGCTAATTAAACTGCGGCTACACGGATGTCTGAATATCTCCCTAACAATAAAATCACCTCTCCTGCGTGACGAAAATTACTTAACCGCGGTGATGTGTTTCTTCCCTAGGTGTGTCCACGGTCTGATGCATTCAAATGAGAATTCATATATAAACTGTACTTTATTTAAAGCCGGAAGAAAATACAAGCCGTTTGAGCAGGAATTCTCATCGGCCATTTAAACGTAGCAGAGACGAAGATCGTTTACCGACTCATTTCACCCCAGCAAATTGGCATTTAACTTATTCTCGGTATGTAAAAACCTTTCCATTATGACTGCGTTACTCGTTAAAATAACCTCAAATGTGGTTTCTATTCAAGGGATATATAGTATGATGTACGCTTTTTACAATCTTACGATTTGGCTTACAAAAGGTGATTTACTTGGGGATTGACCGACCGAGATCAGAATGATGTTATTGATTCGGGCGCACTGTAAAGGTTCCTCAGACTGGAGGGCCCGTCCGAAAAATCTCTTTGCCTTTTGCAGATGATAGTTGAACGGGCATCAGGTTAACATGGGCATACAATGAATAGTACATGATTTAAATAAATCATAAATAACAGTTGTGCACCTTGAATACTAACACTCACTGTTTGTATTCCATTGCAAAATAGGCATCATAGCTTCGGCCGTACACTTTTCTACTGACTGACTCTTTGTTTAAAAAGAATAAGATAATTGAACCCCAATGACTCGGCCTTACAACTGAAATGCGGTGATATGCGACGAGGCATGTAATAGTTTGTATGACGCCTGCAGCTGCACACTGGCTTACATCACTAGTGTTTGAAATAACCCACAGCGAAGTGAACTTATACAAGAAAATTTTAAATTACATTTTTCCGTATACATCATTGATGCGTGTACCCATACTAAAGTTAAACATGTAAATGCATGCCCGCCGGCAAGTCTTAGTTAGTTGTTGTTGAAAACACAGAAGAGTGAGTTTACAATTTAGTTTAAACATTTGATTACTCAAATTAGTGTTTGGGTTAATTTACACTGAACAAGCGTCATGTGCATAAATAATTGTTTCCATATGAATTAAATCACTGAACGTCGGTGACTCCTCCTAACACAAGTGTTTTAATCAATAATGCGGGGAGATTGTTCCTGAGTGAATATATGACTTGACATGTTTTTATGCCCACACCGAAGTTCTGTGTAATTAAGTGTGCGAATATGATGATACATTAGCTTAGTTATAAAGGCTAATTTCCAAGAGGACATAGGTCGGTGAACAAATACAATTAACTGGTAAACTAAACACCGAATCCTTTGGAAATTGTCCATGCATGTCTTTAAACACAACAATTACATGTGATCATACAGTGAAAAAACTGTATTTGGCTAGACCTTTCAACTTTGTTCTTCTTATAAGTAAGTACATATATAACTGTATAATACACTTTGTATTATATGTAAGCTTGTCTAGATTCGGATCGTAAACACTACAGACCGGTATAGTATTATCAACGTTTATTCACCTCATATGGCATAAATCAATCTGAATCAGTACACACAAAACGCCCTTATATATCTCTAGGTTGCTATGTTGCTAATCATCCCCAAACTCTGACACTCCCTAACTACAGTTATCCAATCACCGTTCATCTCTACAATCATAGAATACATCCATAGAATCCATTATGCGAGCCTCAACTCTATTAATCCTTAATCCGCCCAACCGCATATACATGTGCGTTTGCGTCTCGTTATTACATTGTTTATCACAGTTTATATACATTACAATTCCTGGGCTTACATGCCGGGTCCATTTTAAATGAAATTTCCACATTCCAACATAGCAACATCATTTAAAATATCAAATTTGTCCTGCAATTTCACCTTACATATATAACAAATACTCTTCCGCTTCAAACATGTAGATGTATGTTTTATACATGATACATACATCAGATCATATGTTTATGGGCCTATCATACAATTAGGAACGTACGGCATGCATCTAATAGTATTTAGGGCGCGCTTAGATCAACGTTTATCAGCTATATTGCATGTTTAGTACCACTTACAATTCTAACTCTCGCGCAGAATTTTAAACTTCAACATTAAACGATGCCCATTAACGATATTAAGATAAGTTTAAACAAAGGAATGTTATTCATTATAATTCTAGATAATGTTAACTAATTTTATATCATCAATGAGAACATGTTTATTTTGAAGGTAGAATTCAGGAACAAATAGTGAAGCATGGAGCTGAATTCAGATTATGTTGAGATAGAAGAGACGCAGTATGAATACATAGCACCCCGGGATATGGACAGGCTGCCTGCTAATCAATATACTACTTATACCAAACCAAATAATCATGAGAACACCGGATACCAGGGGGAGACACCAGTAAATGATTATCAGACTTTGTCCACGCCAGCTCCTGTGTACTTGAGCTTACAGACTCAGAGACACAACGATGAACATGCGAGAGAACAGGAGTGCCGCCCAATACGTGTTGCCTTGTCTATTGTTTTAATAGCCATTGCAGCAGCACTGGGTGGGTATTTTGGACTCTTTAGACCAACGATCAATGGTGAGTTGCACGGCCATTTTAAATTCCTATTTCTCAAATTAAATGTCTCTTGTTGAGCATACAACTTCTTCTAACACAAATGCGTTCAAATATTATGTCAAATAATACTTTGCCATGTTACATTTTCCCATAGGTTCTATCAGCGGAGGGCACGGAAGGTCCCGGTGGGAATATATAAATTTACTATGCAATAATTTGTATTCGATCCATTGTCATAGTAGTATAAATATGTTTTAACAA
>JAXGGS010551360.1:0-10665 GCA_035585475.1 Armandia brevis | reverse complement strand
GCAATGATTACTAGTAGTATACAGCATCTATAACCCAGGCAATGATTACTAGTAGTATACAACATCTATAACCCAGGTAATGATTACTAGTAGTATACAGCATCTATATCCCTGGTAATTATTACTAGTAGTATACAGCATCTATAACCCAGGCAATGATTACTAGTAGTATACAGCATCTATAACCCAGGCAATGATTACTAGTAGTATACAACATCTATAACCCAGGCAATGATTACTAGTAGTGTACAACATCTATAACCCAGGCAATGATTACTAGTAGTGTACAACATCTATAACCCAGGCAATGATTACTAGTAGTATGCAGCATCTATAACCCAGGCAATGATTACTAGTAGTATACAGCATCTATAACCCAGGTAATGATTACTAGTAGTATACAGCATCTATAACCCAGGTAGTGATTATCAGTATGGATTTCTTTCACGTAAGTTAATTCAATCGGTCTCCAAATCAGCTTAATTTAGGCAATTTGCTGTAATGGAATGTTGGTTGTTTACTTAAGACACTTTTATAATATTTGATTTTGTAATCAATCAATAATTTTCATCAGTACTTGTCATGGGTTTAAATAGATTTGCTAATACGATATTATAGGATATCTGATATGATTAATGAAGAGAAGACGATTTGCAATGAACATGCGTGGTTTATTTATATATATTTAATGCATACACGGACAATGACAAAATAAAATACAAATGTTTGTCATGATCTACTAGTACATCTCATATTTACTTATCATACTCAAAACATATAATATAATAATAATATATAATAATAATACAAGAAAATCAAGGAAAATAATCTATTTATATTAACATTATTATGTATATCATTATCATCATTCGCTCAATGCTAATGTTAGTACACTGACGTCATCACATGTTTTGATGACGTAATTAATAGTATACTGAATCACCGTTACATTGTTTTGCCCCATTAGCCCTGGCAAGGCGGAGCGCTAGAAAAAAACCGGTTTCCATTCAAATGTTTGCTCCAATACACCAATATCATATACTTAAAAGTGACATCTACATCTGTCTTAACGGAACACATACGAATATCTGTAAATCGTCGGCAGCATTTGTGTGACGTAATTATTATAGCTCAGGCGTCAACAATATTGCTCGTCGTTGGACATAAATAACATTAAATAGCAAATAATTACTATGCGTCTATCAATTATCTACACTAGACAGATTATTTTTGATTGAGAGGCATCCTATCAAATTAAAATACTGGAAACCATTTATATTTGACATTTCGTTTCCATGGTGATCATATAATTACTGGCCAATTGTCATGGTGATTGAAACACATTACCCTCTATAGAACAATTTGATTGGCTCTGGTTTGGCATCAGGTTGTCAATTTCATCTTAATATTACATCAACAAAACCTTTAATCATTTTACCCTGGCATCGAGCAATAAATATTAGAAATTAAGCTGCAAATTAACAAGCAAAACTATATAACCTTTCTGACTGGGTCTTTCAAATCCAATTACAGAGATCGACTAAAACAAATCAAATACTGAGTAGTCAAATGCCAAGCGACGAATGAGAACTGTGGTAAAATTACTTAGTGACGCTTATATTAACGACTGGCCATAAGCTGAGACTTAAAACTTGTACAGAATACAGAATCGTTGTGGTAAAAATATAAAACGGTGAGAAATCGCGAGACATTGATTGGTGAGTAGAGCTTGGAATAATATCATACATGTATGACAATGAGAACTGTGTACATGTGAACTACTGACATCTCAACAATAATACAAGAATAATGGAAGAAATTCATAGATTAAACGAACATTGATTAAAAGACTGACATTTTTCTGTCTCGTTCTCCACGTCATCAATCAATCATCAATCAGATTAATCAACTGATCATCGACATAATTAATTCATTTACCCTGAATATATATATATTAAATACACATCATTAACTGACATTCATCATCTAGAGTCACCATGGAGATACGTCATGTTGTCATGGCGACGCCCGCACTTGGCTTAACACACAGCCGCTGACAACGATGGCGATTCATCCTGAGAAACGATTTTGTGTGAAATTTGAAACATGTTTGGACACACATAGATAAGATTGAGACGCCTAACGCGGGGCCACAGGGCGCACCTCAGTATCATAACTTATTAAACCCTGGGCCCCTCTGTCAAGCCATCTACTGCTAGTTACTATAAAGTACACGCGAAAACACAAACGCTTCGAAGATTAAGTGATAAAAACAGGCACACGAATTAAAGATTAATTCTCACATACGTCTGATTAAATTCAAAGTTTACCACTAGAGAGAGACACTGAAGCTAGAAGACACCAGTCTAGAATAAGACAAATATAAGTCCTATATACAGATTGATTATTATAATTCATTTTTCGCCTTTCCTTTACATAGTAACAAATCCCGTGAATGGTTACAACAACAACGGTAACACTGAGGTAGTTCTTGGCTGGGTGATTACACAAGGCAACAACAGGTGGCGCTTGTGCTTGGCAGTAGTATTCTAACTGGGCTGCATGAGTGTACTACTTATAGCTGAGTTTGACGAAGGTGACACATCTAAATCAGATTCTCGTCGGAACACATGTTCTACAAGGTGCTTAATATTCAAATCAAAGTACACCTTAGATTAGACAATGACTGTTATCAAATGTGGTAATATTTAGATATAAGATATATAAAATGTACGTCAAAATTCATTCAATTGTTTCATTATACATTGCTATTATGAAATTCACCATATATTGTAGGCGAACAGTCCTGAGGATGGACTGCGAGAGATCCTAATTATAATATTATAATGTCATATGCGCAGGCGCCATATGTTACATAGATATGCCATAAAATATAGATTTGCAAGATTCATTAACTATGGTGATTTATCACATGAAATAATACTCAACTCCGCCAAAACACCTGGATATACAAGAGTGGGAGTACAGCCCATGGACAATATAGGATGTAGTATACAACGTGACGTATACAGAGTAGCATAGTGTAAAGTCAAGTAGTATAGAACTGAGTTAGTAGTATTTGGGCACTCATTGTGTTTAATGTAGCTGCTCGACGAGCTGCATCGTGGAATCATCGATACTAGGAATACATTATTCTTACAAACGCACACTATTCTTGGACCCCAAAGACCTGATTAGAAACAACCCACCCCCGCTTCATCGAATCATAAGTGCACATACTACTTTTATTATATGTCGCGCACTACTAGCAGCCAGTACACTACTTGCGGAGTAGATCCGCGCCACATGCGCACTTCCGTTTGCCTTCGAACAACAATTCAACAACTTTCCTACGTCGCTCACTCAGGGACGAAAACCTGGGACACAATCAGAGGGAGAAAGTAGTAGTAGAGTAAATACACACTTTATCCTAACAACGACAGATTTACAGATAAGTAGTATAATGAAAACAAGTTCTGCGCCGGCGCGGCCCAGGTTCCCACCGCAGCCCATCACAGTATATTGCTCATCGTCTGTACAAGTTTGGTTGTGATGAGACCCGGCCAGCCCCCGGCGCATCTTTGGAATTATAGCTATGGGAATAACAACCACCTATCTATAGACGAGCAAGAATTCACCCTCTCTCTTTCTCTCTTCTTACAACGTCAACGTCACGCCAGGTGCAAGTGCGAAATGAGCAGAAACATCATTTATCAATTGTCCACGTGGGACGTTTCTTCATTCGCCGACCTGAGTGGCACCCGACATGAGCATCGTCATCATATTACAGACAAATACTGATGCCAGGTTAAATTTATCTTACAATTCGTTCATTTTCATCAATACTATCTAAGCGCTTAGTAAATGAGAACATGCTATCGTAATAAATAGTGAGTGAGAAGTCGTCAAAAATCTACATCTAGAAGAAAACTGCTCAATTCAAAGTAGTCCCAACAAGATGTACAATGTATTCACACTTTCTAGTATCAATTCATCTCCCTCCTCTTCACATTAACGTCTTAGTTACAATCATTTCAAGCTTAGTACGTCATTGGCGTAACGTCAGCAGGTACAGATTTGAGAATGGTGCCAGACGAGGCTGGTTGAGAAAGTCTCTCCCACTTTTCTGATTATCTATCACATCAATTTTGCAGAAACTGAAGGGGAATTCCACGTATCTTGCATATTGGTGACAGTGAATATTAACCGTACTACGTCCCATCAAAGCCGTTATTTCTCCAGAGATTAATTTTGATTTTCAGCAAAATCGTCCATGGAAGACCAATATCAATACGTACACAATCAACGTTAGCAGATCTAGAAGCTCCTTAATAATATCTTCACAACAGATGCGACCGAATCCACCTAACAATATCAATACGAAACTACTTACTCGACACGCCGAGTGTAGAATCGGTGGCGTGAGACAAGAGCAGACGGGCGAGAGCGAATACTACTGGCAAAGTAAAGCGACTTGGAAGAGAGATCATTGTTAAAAGTGACTGACAGGCAGCGCAAGGCCGCCATCTTTCAAGTGATATATAAATATCTAGATACTGACATTTTCATCATTATTCATATTATTATTTGCACCGTGGGTTGGGGAAATGTTCACCAATACGGGAGACTCCTGAGATTGGGTACCTGACATCCTACCGTTTGTCAAGTGAGTAGAACAGGTAGCGTATTTGCGCACGTGAGCGTGACGTCACGCGCCGAACTAGACGTTTGATTAGAGCGAATATAAAGTATAACAAAGAGTTAATCCCCTGAGATATAACTTTTGAATGATAATAATGACGCACCAATACGACACGTAGTGTTTCTAAATGATACGTCAAACCTACGATATATCATATTATCATAACGTCACAAAGCCTTGTAAAATATTAAGTACGTCTGGACCGAAACTCCAAACGAGTGATCCATCATCAAAACCACTATACTACTGGCCACATTTCACTACTAGATCAAGCCTGCTACTATACTACTCGACACCATTTATAATATATAATATAGACAGTTATAGGTACACATTATAAGAAGGATATATAATAATGGAAATGCACAAATCCCATAGATAGTGTTACATGTTATATGAAAATCGAGGCACCTCCTCGGTATGTTGTGGTGAATACATGTCATTATCATCGTTTCCATCAATTCAACAATTAATCTTCAAAGAAGTTTCACATTCAACATTTACACGTTTGCACAGTTTATAATTGACCTGAGTCCGCGTCAGATGCTACTTACACAATCAGTAGTAGCTGAATCTGTACTGCTCATCCGTCCTGCGCTATACTACTTATTGAGTGAAGGAGTCACTTCCTGAGTGCTGCCATGTTTGAGTCACCTGGTCGCTGCTATGTTACCATGGTGTTGGTGAGTTTTTGTGTTGCCACGGTGACTATGAGTTCGCCTGCCGTTGTCATGGCGACGGTTGCCATGGCTACAACTGGACGTTGTGGTGGTGGCGTTACTATTGGTGAGCGACACGCGCTATGTGGAGGAAGAACTCCACCTTGTTGGCGGCCTGATGCCCGCACATGTTACACTTGAAAGGGTCCTTGTAACCATGGTAACCCATGTGCATGGTGTAGAGGATGCAGTCGCGGAAGGCGATGCCGCAGTGGGAGCACTCGTACCTGCCGTTAGGGGCGTTAGGCAGCGGGGCAGACTTCTCGGCCAGCTTGCCCTCCGCCTGCTCGGGCTGGGTATCGGTGAACTCCAGCGATCTGGCCACTTCCCGCCTGGGGACGTCGTTACCATGGCTGCTGCTGCTCTCCTCCTCCTCGACGCCCTCATTAAGCTGACGGAGGCTGTTGTGTATCGCCGTGTAGTCCACGTTCTCGTTGCTGCGCGGCCTCTCGGAGCTGGGTGAGTTGACGGAGCCCTCAGCTGAGCGGGTGGAGCTCGGCTTGTCGCTCGTGTAGTCAGACACATCCTCCTCGGTGCTCTCGTTACCGGCGGGCGAGTCGTCCTTCCTCTCCTGCAGCTTCAGGCAGAGCGCGTCCAGCTTGTACGCCTTGCCCTTCCTCGAGCGCTTACGCGGTGTGGGCGAGAGGCTGCCGCAGGAGATGGACGAGACCATCGAGTTGGCGCGGGCCCGCATCTCCTCCTCCTCCGTCAGCGGGGCGGGCTCGTAGCGGCGCTTGTTACCGGGGGAGAGGTCCATCGCCTGGCTCTGCTCGTGTGACTTGGTCAGGTCGAGGGGACACTCGCCGTTCTGACGTGCCTCCGCCTCGATGGTGGCCGCCATGTCCTGGGCGAGAGCGTCGTTATACCGGTCTCCGTTATTACCGTTATTACCGAGGGAGTTCCGTCTGGGGCTGCTGTGCTCCGCCTCCTCCTCCTCCGTCATCTCCCGCTTAATGCCGTGCCCGTTAGCGGCGCCGGCCTGTATGGCGCCCGCGTGGTGCGCCCACATCGCCATGTGTCCCGGGGGCATCATCGCCTCGGGGTCGGGTTTGATGGGGCTGCGCGCGAGCAGGTCCTTCATCTGCGCCTCGGCGAGCTGCTTCCGGTACTCGATAAACCTGGCCGCCTCCTCGGCCCCCATCTGCGCCATCAGACTCTCGGCCGGGATACCGTAGGCGCCGAACAGGTCCTGGTTCTCGGCGAGCGCCGACTTGATCTTGTTGTGTTGCTGGTTGTTATGGTGATGGTGATGGTGGCTGCTGGCGGAGCCGGAGCGCGGAGGCGGGGTCTGGTCGCCGTCACTGTGCTGGGAGCCGAGGTCGGACTGTGAGGTGCCCGAGGCCTTGCTGCCGTCCACCGAGCCCGGCGTGCGCGGCACCTGCACGCTCAGAGCCGGCATGCCCGACACGGGGATCAGCGGGGGCGGCGGTGCCAGTCCGTTACCCTGGGGGCTCATCACCCACGGGAAACCTCCCATCATGCCCTGCGCCTGGGCGGCGAACGCCTGCGGGCTCGTCATCATCATGTTAGCGGCGGCGGGTGAGAACTGCTGGTGGGGTGGCGACATCTCCTCGCCCTTGTCGCCCTTCTCCTTGGGTCCCCGGGGTCCTCGGGGTGGCCCGCGCTTAGAGACCAGGTCGAAGTCCCCGGAGCCGTCTGTCGGCAGGCTCCCGTCAGTGTTAAGGACGGTGGCGGGCTTGTGGTTGTATTTGCGCAGATGTAACTTGAGGCTGTGACAGTATTTGGTGGCGTACGTGCAGTCGGCGCATCTGTACTGGTACACGTTCGTGTGTGACTTCATGTGGCTGTTCAACATCGACTTGTTGACGCATGCGTAGTTACATTTGTTGCACTTGAAGGGTTTGGAGCCGAAGTGGTTGCGGAGATGATATTCCAGGTGGTGCTTGTATTCGGTCACAAACGGGCACTTGGGGCAGCATAAAACTTTATCTTCTTTAATATGTGATCGCGCATGATCCCAAAACTCCGTCTGAAAGTCAGCGAAAATCAAACGATTAAATCTCTTTCAAACACTGGAAGTTACCGGAATATACTGCCTCCGATTCAATCTACTGGTACTAATTTAAAGTGAAGTGGTAATACAATGTAATTATATCTTTACCTTGACTGGAGATGAGTATTCGCACTGGCGACACTTGAAAACTTTGGGGCGTCCTGGTTCGCGCTTCATGACTTTGGTTTGTCCTGAGAAATTTTCGGGTGCCTTCTCACTATCAGGCCTGGAGAGGAAAACAAAAATAATAATCAAAATTACTGACCAAACGAACACATGTAAGCAAGAAATGTGGATTGTAATTGATAAAGAACATTAGTTGTGTGGTTAATAAACGTACCTATGAAAGTCCTTGATGTGACGTTTGAGTCTGCCTTCGGTACGGCTGGTATAATCACACTGTGGGCACTGATGCTCAAAGTGACTGTTCATATGAGCATTGAAATGGTATTTTGAGTTTCCTGCAAGTAAATGAGAACAACATTTCAAAACCGAACACAATGCTTGCCATCAATAGAGTTTGTGAATAAATCACCGAAGTTGCACTGTGAATGTATGTGGATGAAACGTGTGACTTACCGACATAGCTACACAGGTGGCAGTAGAAGAGATCCTTGTTGGCGTTCTCCGGGAAGAACTGCGGGAACTGGCCGAGGGGTCCTAGTGGCCCGGGCAGCAGGGGGATACCCTGCACGGGGGTGGGCGGCAGAGACCCGGGGGACGTGTGAGAGCGACTGCTGCCACCTGGCGACAGAGAACTGACTCGCGCCGGGCGGGAAAGATCTCTGGCCTCGGACGAGTCGGAGTCTGAGTGGTGCCCTTCTCCGGTACTACTTCTCCTGAACTGAGAGTAGTACTCTGGGGGGTAGTGCTGCTGCAGAAAGCGATAATCCGCCTCAGTTCCGCGAAATTCCGGGTCCTAGGGAAATAATAAATCATTAATTCAGGATAATGTATATTAATCAGCTCCATAGCAACATTCCACAATGCATATGTTAGTAACATGATTCGACAGGTATTGATTAAATATGTACATAAGTATATATAATAATTCGTACCTGTTTCCTACTATCCCTGAGGTTTTCCTGCTTCTCCCTGCGGCTGCCCTCTGGTGAGTGGGCAGAGATGGAATGCTGGTGAGTAGTACTGGTATAATGCTGAGTAGTATTCTCCCTGGGGGAAGCTAATGGACGACCCTGAGTGGCTTCCGCCGGCTTGGGAGTTTCTGCCTCGAGGTCTGGCCGCAGCTCGGAGCGCTCCAGGGGGTAGGTGAAGGGGAACCTGAGGGGGCCCCGGGGGTCGTACGTGGGGTACTTGGTGGGGTAGGGCTCCTGTGGGGAGCGGCTACGGTCGGCGAGGGCCTCGCGATCTGCGGGGGGTCGGGGAGACACGCGAGGGGGGTCGGGTTTCACTTCCCGCTCCTCCTCGGTCTTATTCTCCTTGTCCGATGAGAGGGGCGATCCTTGCTCTGTGGCGCCCTCTGGTGCTTTTAATTCACGTACTGCTTCCCTGGGAGCCTCGGCGCGAGGTGAGGGAGAGCGGTACTGTTCTGTTGGTCGGGCTTCCGGTTCCTCTGACCTTGGTTTGACCTCTATCGGCTTTGCGCTAGAGTTTTTCTCGCCGTAGAAGTAAGGCCTCGGTTCCTGCGTTCTCTGTGCGGACTCCTGATTCGTGGGTGGAGTCGAAGAACGGTTCTGGTAGTAGTAATCTGACTGGTTGAAGCTCGGGTTGCTATGGTTACCACTTTGCGCGTAGTTCTGGCTGTGATTGGCCTGCG
Organism: Armandia brevis; assembly: GCA_035585475.1. Classification (NCBI taxonomy): domain Eukaryota; kingdom Metazoa; phylum Annelida; class Polychaeta; family Opheliidae; genus Armandia; species Armandia brevis. The sequence continues at coordinate 1,453 of JAXGGS010551360.1, read as the reverse complement.
CATCTACTGACATCACAGTGTCACGTGCAAACAAAGGGCTCGGGTATGGCGCATCACTCCTGTAAACAAAATAAAACCATGTTAAAATACGAAGCATTTATCACATGATAGCATTTCTTTAACAAAGACGTGACACTTTCATACCAAGATGTCTCCATGATTCATTGTATATTAGAGTAAAATAAGAAAATCCGGGTTATTAAATCCAAGAGAGTTATCTCTTAAGGCTGTATATCTTAGGTGTTGGTTTCATGGGTGTTACGTGGCAAAATAACAAGGCAGTTTGTCATGCTATTATACACCGACATCCTTATTTCATGGGAAAAACTCACTGTACTGAAGTCTAGGAAGTGGTCCGTACATAGCCAAACAAATGACGCAATCAGTGAAAAAGCACTTTAAAAATTGATTTATGTAACGCTACAATGAGCGGAGGCATTTCTGCTGGCAAAGGTTTTCTCATGATGTTTTTTCTACTGCATCAATTATAGGACTTCATGCGAGAAATTTTATAAAACGCTGACTTGATGTTTAAGAATGACTTGCTGTAAAACCGATAGCATTTCACGTGTGAATCATTACTTAGTAATTTCCGCAAACTGCCGACCAGTAGTAACCACCAGCATTATCTGCCAACAGATGTCAACACTACTGTCTATCACAAGTAGTGACCCACAAACACACTGTCACAGATGTCACCCTCATTTCTTTTGCGCTCGTGAAAAACTCCCTCCATTTTGACGTAACAGTTGAAACGTGTCATAAATTATTCTCAACCCATTTCTTCACACCCCTCTAATAAAACCCGCGATAAAATAAGTTATTACGTAACCGCCACGTATAATTTTTATCGTGGCAGATAAGAAAGAAGGTGGCGTTATGCAATCAGTAACCACGAAACAAATCAACCTCACTGGGTTAAATACCAAGGTATTGCGGTCAAACTTACATCTCATACAATCTACAGAATCCCGATTGTACAAGGAAAGAAGAGTTGGCAGAAAGTCGGTTAGATATGCGATACAATCGGTACAAGAGGCGTTGCGTTGGGAGTATTGTTGAAAACAGAGTATTTTAAGACGGGTTTTAAGGAAATCGGACTGTAAGGGTCGGTTGATGATTTATGTGTAGAGTTGTCTGTTTTATCAGCGTGTGTTTTTACACCCAGTATGTGTAGATAAGACGCGCTAACATTACCTCATACCGCCTAACCAGATAACAATCCCCACCACGTTATCTCTCCCGGCCCGCTCACACATCTAATAAAACACTAAAATCTGTTTTTGTTATCTCCCTCCCAGGCGCATCAGGCCGGACAAGCGGACCCCGGTAAGTGCGCACCACCCTCTCACAAACACCGGGAGAACAGGCGGCCAGAGTCCAGGCCGAGTCCGTCACTGGCGACGCTATAACAAAATCACCAGTTACGTAATCGTTACCAACTCGTCCAAAC